>WYDI02148019.1:0-130788 GCA_009867235.2 Psittacus erithacus
TTGACCAATTGTAAACATTCTAAGCAGTAGCTACAAACATCGGTATTATCAGTACTGTTCTCAGGCTGAAAGTTAGAGACACAGTGCTGCACCAGCCACTAAGAAGGAGAAAAAATGACTGCTACTGCTGAACCCATGACAAGCCATTAAGCGTATTGGGCTCCACAAAGAAATTCTCTTCAAGTCTATTCCTTCTTACACAGCTAAAATAAATTTTGCTTTCAAATCCATTACTCATTTTGTACTCCATAAAAACATAAAGGTATTTAAAAATAAATTTTGGTAAACATTTGCTCACAATGAGAATGCTGGGTATGCTGAATGGAGAGCGCATCCTGCACATGTATTTTATCAAGTCAGCTGCAGTTGGCGGCATGGAGCTTCAGCATAAAGCATACATTTACTCCATCCTACACAGGTACCACAAGTACTAGTAAGAGTTAAAATACACATTGTTATAAATATTCTAGTACTTTAAGAGACTGCAGGTGCCTTTTTACAAGTATTTAGGAGAAAACTGGAGAATACATTTCTTAAGTGTGGCAAAGCAAGAGACAACAGGACAGAGAAGCTGATTTGTCAAGAAAAAGAAAATTCTTCATAAAAGGCTACATCACCAGGAGCAGTAGAAACATTTACAGAGCCTTTTCAAGAAAGCCAATACCTGGCTCAGTAAACACGCCAGTAAAGAGCATCTCCAGGAACAGCTAGGATGAAAAAAAAAAAAAAAAATAACCCCATTGGAACCTGCACTGAACTGAATGCCTTATTTGAGGATGCAAAGGAACATTTTCCTTATTTCATCAACTGAAAGGTTCCTAACGCTGTAAACAAATGTGTAATACACAGTTAAAGGGAAAAAAGAAACAACCTCTAAACCCTACAAGTTTGAGTTTACTTAAAATGTAGCTATTCAGAACGCAAGGTCTGCTCCAATATAAAATTTAAAATCTATTCTTTATGCCTCAGTTTCAGTCTTGGTTATGCTACTATGCTCAAAATCCAATGCAGCTAATACTCACATGTGCCATACACACATTTTTTATTTTTTTCTTTCCTTTTTATATAGAATCAAAGCTGTCTTGCTAATCATTTGAAGATTACTCAAAAGCTCTGAAAGATTACTGTCTCAGTTTAAAGATGCTACTTTGCAGAGGAATGCATTCTACCCATCTTTGGAAGGATTCTGGGAAAAGCATCAGGATGCCTTATTTCCTTCCCTCTTCACATTCTGACTTCTTCTCATTAACACCTCCATTCACAGTTTAAAATAATGCTGTGAATTACCTATTAACTGGCATGGGTAAGGAGCATATGTATGTGCTGCCCTGCCATCTCACTTCTGACAGATGGCAGAGCAGACAGTGGGAGGCAGTATGAAACTGCACTGGCTAAATCTGCCAGGCTTACATCATATTCCCATAAAGGAAAAGTCATCCTCATGCTTCAGAATATTCCTTCATTTCTGCAGCTGAGATGTAGGTCTGATACAGAAAGAGACTGGCATATCAGGGTAATTACTATTTCAGAGAATTAGAAGTAAAGCTGAAATATCTTTAGGTTCCCCTTTTAAAAAGCATAGTCCATCAAGCAACTAACAACTTCCAACCTTTATCTATAAACAAAAATTTACAATAATCAATAGTCTTCCAACAAAACAAACCCAGGAAGACTATACTTGAAATTTAAAACTTGCTAAGATTTTTAAGCAAATGGAAAAATAATCACAGCCTTCTCTAGATCAGCAAGTCTGAGGCTCTCACTATAAAGAAAAAACAGGTCATATAGGGTGCTAGGTACAATGTTTTATATTTTTTATTTCTGAGGATGTCAAATGGAAAAAAACTACAGTAAGCTGTTCCATGAGCAATGGAACCAATGAAGCCTAATTTGATCTAGCTTGTGTTTTATATCCTTGAACAACAGAATGTCAAACTGTTCAAATCAAGGTGCATTATCTCCCAGTGAAGGCACAACACAAACCTGAAACTCTTGTCTATTAAGCCACTGAAATTTAGAAAGATTTACAATGAATTAGTATCAGTGAGCCCTTGACCCTTCTGTCAAATGCCTGATATTTTTCATAACTTCTCAGCCTTCTGACCAAACAGACAAGACACAAGCTGCAAAGTCTCATTTCCTCTAAGGCAAATTTCCCTCAGAAGAACTAAGTAAACATAGCTTAAACACAACAGCTCCCCAGCTCCTCCCCCCTCAAACCCAACAACTTCTCATCAAATTTATGAAGTTTGAGTCTTTATGAAAACTGGGCTAGCATGTCAGAATTCCCTCTGTGCTGTTACCAAAAGACAATACTTGACTCCACAGGATATAATTAAAGAGGATGGGGAAAAAAAAGGAAAAGCAAACAACCTGTATTTTACTGCTTTACAGACATGTCTGCTGTAATGGTAGTTATGCACCCTGTTTGGTAGCCTACTTTGTGTAATGCTGGAGAATATTTTCAACCAACTAAGCATCAGAGATAGTGTCACACATTTTCTCCTCCCTTCTCCCAAGCAGCCTGAGTGAAGCCTGACACAAACAGCTCTAAGTGACAAGGTACATAATCTGAAAGTCTTCTATATTTGTGTGAATAAAGCCACCCTAATAGCTAAATTGAGTCACAAGTAGTATGCTTCTAGTCACAGTAGCATTTCTTATTCTAGACCAAAGATAAAAGAAATCAAACAAAACCTCGCATCTGCAAAACACCCAAACCAAAAACGTAGCTCCAGGAAGAACATAGCTGTTTCAGAACAGATGACCAAAAAACCCTAAACCTGTTCCATAAAAGAAGCCTAAGAAAACCTGCTATCTGAATTAAAGCTCAAAATACTAGTCCAGGGACATACGTAGCTATTGCAGTGCTGTGTAAGTCCCACACAAGGGAGCCCCACACCCTTCAGAACCTTGCACATAATAAACATTTTAAATTCACCGAAAGTGTCGTCAAACAGATGGTTCATGCTCACAGCAAAACACCGGCAATTAAAATAGCAGCCAAAATCTGCACCAAGATTTAGTAAACACCAAAGTGCAGACTTCATTACCATTAGTTTCACCTGAAAGCAAAGAATGTTTATATTCTCCTCAGCCAAATACATTCTGGCCACAAGTGTTTGATGAAAGATGATAATGCAGGCACATAAGGCAAAAGTTACGGAATTATGGGCAGCTAAGACTTCTTACACAGAGCGAATGCTCATGTCTGACATAGATATTCAAGAACTCAAACTCCATTTTACCTAAATGAAGTCTCAGCAAGCTTATTCTTTTTCATAACTCCCCTTTCATCAGCGTCAATTACTCCAAAACAAGCAATCAATTACCAAAAACCAGAGATACAAACAAACTACCAAGACATGGAAAAAGCCATGATCCCACATCTCCTCATTAATCATCCTCAATGCTTTGTGTACGTCTGACATCTACACTTATACAGAATCCTACTATCCTCAGAAGTTCCCATGAAAATAACCTGTGTATCAGCGCACATTTATGGATGACTTCAAGAATACACAGTCTTCAGAATAAGTGATGTCTTTCATCATATAAATCCTTAGAATCTTTGAAGAAGCTTCAAAGTACCCAATTGTTAGGATGGCCTCAAAATTTTACTAAGTTTGTATTCATGTTAAAGATGCACTGTTTTCTCAGTCCTCTGAAAAATCACCTCAAGCTATAAAGTCTTGGGAAAAACATCACGTCACATATGGTCAAGAGTTTCTTGTGGGCTCAGTAGCTAGGATTTTCAAAAGATGCTTTCTGTTCTCAGTGTATTGCAGACAACAGCTACAGACCTCAACTCAACTGCTACTCCATGGAACTGGTGTCAAGTCAGCACAATGAGAGCTTAAAGACTCTCCTGTAGTTTCAAGTCCATTGCAGACAAGCAGCTGGCCATAAGCCCGACAGGAAAAAAAAACAAATCCTAGTCCTAGTCGGCTAGGATTTGGATAGTGAGAAGAGAGAAATAGCACAGGCCTAGACTGTTCACATAGCTTGTTCCAGCAGAACCCTCACCTGCCATCCTGTGGACTAAATAAAGTCTGACTCTTATTCTCACCTTTAAACACAGGAGAAAGTCAATTGCTGGTATTGAATGAGACTGTCAAACTTGCAAAGGTGATCTTAATTCCAATCTTCTATTTTTTTTTTTCAGGTTTTGAGTTTTGCAATCTGCATGCTTTTTAAAAAGCTAGATGTATTTAACTTTCCTTTCTATTTTTATAAACAACTATTAAAATTGATACAGAGAAAAAAGCAACCATGAATTAAAAAATTCAACATAATTCTCATTGTTAAGTGACTTACCATATGTACTACTTCAGGGTAAATAGGTTCTGTAATCACATTGCGATTGTGTGTGATATATTCTACCATTTCACTTAAAGCTGCTCGTTTTACTTCCTTCCACTTTAGGTCACTTAGTGGATCAGAAACAAAGTCAAAAAGTACACAACACTGTCGTAACTTCTGGATAAAAAGCTTTTCTTGATCAGCAGGAGGAACATCTGAAAAGTGAAAATAATTAGTTGTAAGTTATATTGCAGCAGACTTCACTTTTCTCCCCTTTGTCCAAGACACAGGCATAGCAGTGTTTAAGACTTCAAAGGCAAACTTTCTGACTCTTCAAACGATTTTCAGGAATATAATGGTTCAGAGTTATGCGCTGCAGTAAAATATGCTGTACATGACAGGGATGCATACTTGCCTTTGCCAGGAATTGATACTGCATGGAAAAAACATATACGGGGCGGGGGGGAGGGAAAACCACAACAAAAAAACCCCCAAAAAAACCCAAAACAAACACCTCATGGAATTCACCAAACAGCTCAGTTTGTGGAAGAATATTATGTCACATTTGCATAAATCTCTGATATTAAAAAAACCATTTAAGCCAGAGCTGCTTTTTAAACCTGGCAGCTGCCACCTCACAAAGTCCATTTTTATATCAAGTCCCTCCTGTAACACAACAGGCCACAGGAATCACATCCAGGCACAGAACAACTATTCAAGATTTTTTTAAAACTTCACTAACACAGATACTTAGAGAATCTGAAGCAACACACTTAGGCTGTTCAACTACTTGGCCAATTTGTAACACTATTTTGAATGTTTGCTTCACACATACAAGAGTCAGGCTTGCATTAATTATCAATCTATTTGAGCACTTGCAGGAATCTGATTAACTGCGGCCAGCACTGCAAAATTAAACAACACTGGCCTTCTAGAAAAGACCATACTTAATAACCAAGATCAATATAAGAAAAAAATACCAGTAAATTTTAAAACAACGTAAGTAAATATCTCATTTGATATTTACTTCTTGTTTAATCATCACTCAGATGCAGCTGGTAAGAAACTATATTGACTTCTTCTGTGATACCTATCAAAAATATTTCACAGGCTTCAGGTACCCTGAGACTAGACTCCCTCATCTTCTATAACAAATAGAAGGAAAAAAAAAAAATTAAAAATTGTACTCTTGGTAACACTGTAATTCATTGGCTAAATCATTGTTATACAAGCACCCAACTTCAAGACAAAGGCTGCCTTGCCTTACAGTGTCTTTCTGCAGTGCTATTTTTACAGTTTGGAAAGGATACCTGGGTTATAAAAAAATTCACCTCTCAATTTTCACTTCACACACTTCACACCTTAATCCTCCCCGCTGATCCTTTGTAATTAATTATGTAGCACTTTGAGGTAAAGTGAAATTAGACTGCACATTTCAAACTTCACACACAACTGACATGCAAGTAAGCCAGCACTACTTTTATCAGTATTTCCCAAAATAATGAAGCTTCAAAAAAATTAAGTATACTCACAATGACATAAACCCACCAATTATATTTTGAAACTAAAGTAAGCCTAAATCACCAACTCTAAGCATAGATGTAGAAGTTTAGGTTACTGTTAAGAAAGAACTGACACCAGACTGCCATTTACAAACATTCTGTGTTGGCAAACTGACATACCACCTATAGCTTACATTTCAACAGTTATAGAAGTTATGCCTTTTAAACTCTATAGAGCTTTAAGCCTCACAGCCACAAAAATCTGTATGAGCTTTATTTTTTTCTTAAGTAATCCCATGAGCAGTGAAGATGACTAATGCATGTGAAATTACAGATCATCATACACAGCAAAACCTTTCACGATCAGAATCTTAACTTTCAGTACCTGGGAAATACACAGTTAACTGGCTAGAGGTAAAGAAAGCTGTAACCTCATTTGATAGCAGTAAAATTCATGTCCAATTAAAATTGTTACATGACTACAGCACCAAGGTAAAGACAAAAAATGTGAATACACCACAGAAAGGCTGTGGAAATTAGCACATTTTATGGTTTTGCATAATGACTATTTTATTGTTAGATATGAACTGCTAAGACGTTAACAGCATGTTAAAAAACAAAGTAAAACTAGATTGTCTTTGTAAACAGCTCTGAAGTTTACACCCACTTTTAATTGATGACTTTTCTTTTTCCTTAGAGTATTATGAAAGGCTAAAATTTTCTTCAACACAAGCAGCAAGAGCTACCACAAAAGTATTTCTAGCGGTACTACTGAATATGAACACACACAACCTAACACATGCAGGTACAATCTCAAACTGAATGTCTGACCTATCTATGGTCCAGTTGATTAGTTACATACAATGAGTTGCTCTCCTTTAAGTGCCTGACAAACTAAATTTTTTAAGATAATAAAAACTGGAGTAGCTCCTCCCTCTCAAAGAGAAGTTGCTTTCAGAAGTACTTTTGTTATAATAAACCTGGAGGACATACTTGGTTTAAAAAGGCTGCTTTTCCTTTTTTTTTTTTTAGTTATGCACACAGAATTGTTCTGAAGATTAATTCCAGAATAAAAGCTTCTGAAGTAATAGCCCTGGAGACCATGCAGAATAAAAACGTAGCACACATGAAAGAAACCATAACCAAGAAAGAAACCAAGCCACCTGGGACAGTGAAGGCTTCAAGAACTACGAAGAAGGTGGTAAACGATGGGTGTCCCTAAACACAGTCACAACTTTCTGGCAAATAAACCAAAATTCCTGTCTGAACAAACTGAAGGTACTTTAAGACACACAAATTTTGTATCTGAATACACTTCTATTTGGATTGAAAACTATAGCAATAAGTGATTTCTCCTCCAAAAAAAAAGTATTTAATCAAGTAATTTGCATACTGAAAGCCAGCCAAATTTATGACCTAGATGTACAAAGTCTCAGATGTACAAAGTGGTTACCCTGACTCAATTAACTGTAAGATGGAAAGTGGTTCAACTTGAAGGGTAACAACACAATTTCACTTCAGGATACTGTGCTATGAATGTATACTCCACAAGATCCAAAGCCCAAATACAGACTATAAACATACAAGTAATGGGCATAAAATTACAGTGATTTACAGTACACTGACCTGAAAGAAGAGGAACCATTAAAGCTGTAATTACTACTAATCTCAGAAGTTAAAGACTGAGAACTAAGAGGGTCAAGAAACACTCTTAACCAGGCAAGCCACCTCCCTCACCACCTAACTCAGAAGTGGCTTAACTATTTTAAGTACCTCAGTCACCCTTATTCTAGCTGGGAGAGATGTTCTTTATGCAGACTGAGAACTTCACATATTTCTAAGGAACTGTATTTTGTTTGTGGTTTGTTGTTTGTTCCCTCCTCCCTCTCTCCCCCACCAGAAGTCTTAATCCACAGCCTTCGGGTGCCTGGACTTCAAATCTCTTGTGGTACTTGTCTGAAGTACTTCCCATCAAATAAAAGATCACCCCTACTTTTAAGGTTTGAAAGGATGATTTCAGTATGATAGAAAACCAGAAGGTGGCCAAGAAGCTGACTTGAGTAGATAGTAATTTTTGTGCAGAGAATGTATGAATACCTGCAGAAGAACTCCAGATGCCCCAAGAAGTTGTTTATCCTCAGCCACACGACAGTGGCTGGTTATCTTTCAGTAAACTGCATGGTGCCTGCTATATCACCTTCCACTTCAACTAAGCGATAACCTACAACTCCCAATTACTGAAGTTAACTGATTTACTTGAAGAGACTGCCATTAAGTTTCCGTAACTGAGCAACTGGTGATCCATTCCTGAATAGCCATGAGAAGGCCATGGTTATTCAGAATCTACTCCTTACAATAATTCCATTTGGAATTATTTGCAGCTGTTCACTAAGTAGTGTTTTTTGCACAAATGAAAAGAAAAACCAAACCTCCCAAGCAAAATAAAAACAGAATCAAAACAATAAAAAACCCTATACACCTTCACCACCTCCATTTGCTAGCCACTACTTACATTATTTTAACAGAATGTTTCTAAACAGTAGCACAAGCATAATCCTAAGGCTCTGTATTCAACACTTACCCCTATCAGTAATCACACTTTAAATTAGTACTATTTCTGGTCTTCTGCTTGAATAGTAGCATAGGTTTTCAGAATCTCAAAGAATTTCAGTCTTACATTTAGATTGGTTTCCCAGCAATTCCAGACACAAATACTGTATCTATGTATTTATGCCTAAATTCACATAACTTGCCTACTACCCTTTCTGCAAGATAGATACACTAGAAGTACTAAAGGAATGTGGGTACTCTGATGGCAAGGTAGGCTTCTGGTTCTGAATGATCAGCTACTTGTTTTACTCAGATTTTTCAGAGTTTCTTTCCTTCCAATCCCAGGACATTAGACTGACTTAACCAACCTACAGAGGTGGAAGCTCTGCCCCTTCTATTTTAATCATATCAGTACAAAAGTAGCTATTCAGTAACTGTTCACACTGGTAACAGTTTTCCCTGTCCTTGCTTCTCAGCCAGGGTGTGATAATCATTCTGTACCACGGAGTACCATCAGCACCCTCAGAAACCATTTTTTAAGGTACAGCATACCTAAAGAATCAAAACAGTTATATTCCCACAAACCAAAGTTTTTCCCACCTTCATACTAAAATGAATTTTGTCTGCTTTTAGAAAATTAGAAATCAAGTAAAAAAAAACCATAAAACACATTGAACTTTAGTTTTTAAGTGCCTGAACATAGGCTCAATATAATTGTATGGTACATTAATATTTTCAAATTGTAGGAGTGTAGAGAAGTTACCGTTCTCTGGATAAGATTTTTTTTATGTTCCTTCAAATCTAAAAAATTATTTTTCCAGTTTTGTATTGTAATTGTGTCAACACTGGGCATAGATGATTGATCCATCCCCTATCTTCTCTGCAGCAGTCCCTTTTTCTATGGCAACAGTGTAATTCAATAGTTGCTGAGTAAAGATCGAAAGTCAACGCAGGGTAAGTAAGTAACCCAGAGATGGAACACAAAACAGGTGTTTTCTAGTATAGACTGGAACTGAAATAAAGATAGAAGCTTAAAGGTTTTAGATCATGTCCTGACAGGAAGAACAGCTCATACAACTTCTACCACAAAACACAATTTGTGGTCAGTAAAAACAGGAGTGCTTGGTATTAGACTCAAGAGAGCACAACATATAAACATTTTAAGTAGCATAGACGTGGAACAAACTTCCGCTCTTTATCTCAATATTGAAGATAAAGAGAGGCACATGTAAGCTGTGTAAAGTGTCATAAAAGAATGCAGGCTTAGTCCAAAAGAACTGAGCTGTAAGTTTAAGGTCTTTCTCTAATTATGATGCATTATACCTCTAAACATTCATACAGAGTAGTTATATGCCTTTATAAATATATATATACACACACATATATACACACAATTTATCTCCTGTCAGGAACAGGACAGTGAAGATGAGATGGGCTTTCAGTCTGGTCTACAACAACAAAGCTCATGACTCCCAAACAACTCTTGATCAGTAATTAAAAATATTTTGCAGGTACTGAGAGCTTCTCTAAAGATAACAAGAAAGTATTTATTCCAACCAGCTATCATCATAGCAAAGTTGTTTCGTTCACGGAGAGTTAGAAGATGAGCTGAAAATGGTAGGCAGACACACAAGGGAAGTTCTCAAAAGTATTTGTACAGCCCACATATTTCCAAAGCATGACCCTCATCTGTATCAGCTGCCTTTATGCAGCACCATGATGCTTAGAACCAGTTCAGGCTTTCGGGGTGGGGGGGTGGCAATGAGAACCAGCTGTAATTACAGTCTATGTCCACTCCAACTTTCAAGGAACTGAGCTGCTGCCAGAAATACTTTTTGACTGTTCTTCAGGTAACAGAAATTTGTAATTGGAAATAAAAGCTGCTTTTCATTTCCCTGCGTTTGGAGAAACTAAGCCGTTTTTAACTGCTGCTGTTTCACATTGGGTAATGCACTTGAAAGACTGGCATCCAAAATACAAGAACTACTTTTCTATATATTGATAGAAAAGAAGTTTTAAAAACAATGCTTAAATCCATACATACGGGGCCAATTTTCCAGATAAAATTCAAAAGCAAGCTGCATTTTACTTTATTTCCAAATAGTGGGTTTATTTTGGGTGTTTTGTTTTGTTTTTTTTTTTTTTTTTAATTTAAATAATGCGGTGGTTTTATTTAAAGAAATCTCTCCCCCCCCCCCCCCTCCCCCCCCACAAGGCCTGGTTAGTAGATTTCTTTTTCAACAAAGCAACAGCACTGACTTCTCTCCTATGCTGATCTGCACTCTGGATGAAGTCGTAACTCCACTTAAGATAAAAATTTATTTCACCTACAACAGCATGCGTATGAAACCAATATAAACGATGATACAGAAGTGGGGAGGAGAGAGGCAAGTGCAAGACACTGGAATTCATTAAGTAGAAGGGTACATTTAAAATTTTTAGTTTCTACAAAATTTCATGGCTAAATTTTAATTCAAATGAGCAGCTTTTCATTGGATTATGAGACTTCCAGAGCAATACATTCTTCCAATTAACAGGGGAAAAGAAGGATGTCAGAATCAAGTGAGCCATTATCAGACTAATTAAACAGCAACAGGGAATAAAAAAGCCACCACCCAAAAAAGCCCACAGTTAAGAGAGCCTGAAAGGAATGTGAAGCACATGTTTTGTCAGTCCTGGAGAGAAGCTCAAAACAGGCGCTTCACAACACTAATCCCCTCGAGGAAAGCTGCAGTCGTTGGGGAATGCAGTGCTGAGGGCTATTGTTAGTGGCAGCTATCTCCTAACTACAAGATTACATTGTGGTTTTGAGGATAGAGAAACTAAGTAACGACATTTAACTGTCAAACATTTAAGATGGGAGGTTTTAAGGACTGAGTGGTAATGAAGCATTAAAAAAAAAAAAAAAGCCTGCTGTCATTTCGTACTATTTGGCATAATTTTTATAAACTAAACAACCCGAGGCACTGGAATTACTTCCAATAACATCTTTTCCAGGTATACATCATAAGCCTAATGATGATAAAAGTAGATCAGTGAATAATCCCTGCTCCTAGTTGTCTAACTTTTTCAGAAGAGGACCAACATCACCCCGCATCTGAGCTCCGGCTTTACAAAGATTTTTATCAGAGGACAACTCTTTTCTTAGAGGCCACATGAAATTTTAAAAAACCTCTCTTAACATACTTGTAATAGTATTTCAGAGAAATAAGATTTTTTTAAACTATATTTAAATGTTTAAAAATAGAAAGTGAAGAGTTAAAGTGGTAACTGAATAAATACTTTAAAGGCAATGTATCATGGGCTAGAGCTAATGAAATAAAAATTCTACCTGAAAATTAGGGAGAAAAATGAAAGGGAGGATAATGAAATAGAAAATGGAAGAAAAAATTGTCTTAACAAGGAAACAGAGAAATCAAACAGATAAAGAACTCTCAGTATAGCTTTTTGGCATACATATGCTGTTAACATACTGTTAACATACCATTAACAAGACAGCAAACCTAATTTTTAAACACAAAGCACTTACCAGAAACCTGAAAGAAAAATCCTCAGTTTCCCAGCTGTTACATTGTACCTGAATCCATTCTCGTAGCATAAAAATTCACTTACTATGCGACACCTTCTATTGTATTTGAAAACTTTAAAGTTGTTTTTAACAGTTTCTCTGAAAAGATGAAGCACTACTGTGGTGAGACCAGACCTTGATTACACTACAGAGTGCATGGTATAATTCAGAAGATTTATATTAAGTAAATTGAAGTAATCCATGAACCACTGAATAAACTCTGCTGCTTTGGACACTTGGCTGAAGTATCCACTAATCAAGCCTAACTATCTGCTACAAGCAGAAGGGCTGTTTCTCAAAACACGCCCAAACTCCATATACCAACCCATAACTCTACTCAGCTACTGCTGCTGAGTTTGAGTAACTTACCAATCAATGTTATCTGTCACACATCTACAATAAATATAATTCGAGGAGCAATCAACTGCCAAAATGTAAAATAAACAGCCTGCTTCTTCCTCTCCTTACTCTCCCTACATACTATAAATACTGAGGGTTACTCCCTGGTTTCTATTGGATGCTTCTGAATGACAAAATATGTTAATTTAATGAGGACTTTTAGAAGAATTAGTTACAGGTATCACAAGCATTCACTGAAGAATACTGGGTCATATGTGGTTTAGAAAGGGATGACACACAGATTAGAAAGCAGGAAGAAAAGCCCCCCCATGGTTTTCTGTGGTCAAACATGTTTCCTACCCTAATGTAACCTAAACCAAATACCCAGCCTCTCACACAAGAACTCTGGTTATAAACACAACTGCATGTGCTTTCCTGCCTGCCTAAAGCTAGCATGTCTTTATCTTAACAAAATCTTCCATAACCATTCCTTGATAACAAAGCTGAATCAGCTTTCTAAACTCTTGTCATGGTTTAACTCCAGCCAGCCACTAAGTACAGCACAGCTGCTTGCTCACTTTCTCCCAACCCTGCAAAGGGATGTGGAGGACAATCAGAAAAAAAGAAGGAAACACAAGTTAAGAACAGTTCAGTAATTGAAATAAAGTAAAATACAACAATAATAATAAAAATAGAAATAAAGCCCAAGAAAGAAAAATGATGCACGATACAACTGCTCACCACCCGCTGATGAATGTCCAGACTGTCCCTAAGCAGTGATTAGTGGCTCCTGGCCAACTCCCCCAATTTATATACTGACCACGATGTTCTATGGTATGGAATACTCCTTTAGCTAGTCCAGGTCAAGGGTCCTGTCCCTGCTCCCTCCCAGCTTCCTGTGCACCTCCTCACTAGCAGAGTGCAAGAGACTGAAAAGTCCTTGACCAGGGTAAGTGCTACTGAGCAATGACTAAAACATCTGTGTGTTACCAGCATTGTTCTCATCCTAAATCCAAAACACTGCACTGCACCACCTAGTAGGTAGAAAATTAACTCTATCCCAGCCAAAACCAGGACAATTTTCCACTCTTTTCAAAACAGAAACAGGATGAGAAACAGCGTAAGTCTTTTGAAAAGTCTATTCAGAGGAAAAGCTTTAACAGCGCAGGTAACTCTGAGCTGAGATGCAAACTAAGGTTCCAAGTGCTGATCAACAATTAAAATCATCCCAAGTCACCATACAGCATTAGAACTTCCAACAGCCATTACAAGATACACAGGAAATATCACCAATACCACCAGGACTTTTTTTGTGTTTTTCCTGAGAGAAATTTCTTAACAAATTCTCCCCAATAGACAGGAAGTCCCATCCCCTATGCGTGGGTTTTAAATTTAAATTGAGGCCTCCAACACATCTGTAAATGTAGCAGGCAAAAACAAGTAGCTGGTTTTATAGTTATGAGTCTAAAAGGGATCCACTACTGCATGGCCAAGAAGCTCTGGACATGCTGAGCCATCTCACTCCAAGCACATTTCCCAAAGTATTATTTTATTTACAATTTTCTTTTGAAATGGAAGATTCAGATGTGCAATGAAAGCAATTTATTTTAATTTCTTCCACTTAAAAATAAGCTTTAGGATTCTTTATCCCTTAAGCTACATTAATGAATACTGAGCTTCCAATAAGAGGGAGTGAGAAAGTTATGCAGTGAAGAGTATATGCTCAAAATTTTGCTTTAAAGATGATATGTTTATTCTAATTCAAAGGTCAGTAAGATCTTAATTTCCTACTAGGACAAGCACAACACAATGGTTTTTTGTGGCATTCAAATAACTCTTAGCAGTCAAAAAATCCCATGCATCAATTTTGGGATTTTAAGATACTTTATATAGAAGTTTAGACACACCAGGAGCATCAAAAGATATAAATATACTAGGTTAGAAGAAAGATTCTAGCGTTAAGACCAGTTACAGTTTGTTTGGAAAATATTTTTGAAGAAAACTTATTACACCCAAACAACAGACAACACACTTTTTCCATAAACAATTTAAGGGATTTCAGGATCTGATAAATTTTGTTCCAGTTTTCTTTCCAACATGGCTTAAATGAACACAGAACACCTTTGAAACACTACTGACATTGTTATGCTTTCACTTTAAATACAAAAGCAATGCAAGAATTCAGTTTTAGAGGCTGTGAAGCCACATAGCTAGTAGCTTTAACCAAAAAATACAAATTAAAAGCCTTCCATAAAATTCCTCAAAATGAAAAGTGTTTCAAATTAGTAGACTACAACAAACAGCTAGAAAAGTCCCAAATGCTTTATTTTTACTTTACTTTTACATCTTTTACATTTCATGTATTACATTTTCTTGTATAACTTATAAAGAAATATTTACTTAATAAAATCAAGACTGTTACCAGTAACAGGAGCAATTATGAAAACTGACAGAAAACTGTCACTTCCAACACTTGTAACAACCCAGAGTCAGATGCCACCCTTAATTTTAACAGCATTTGAAAAGAAAACCTTATTGTCAAGTTATAGCAGAAATGGCACTGCATGATTTGTATGAGCATTAAGCAGGATTGATTATAAGAGATGCAGACGTGGCTTTAAAATACTACACACTCAGAGTGTCATTTAACTCTGTTTTGTCTCAGAAGCCAAGCACCGGCTCTGTTAGGCTGGCAAGACTGTACTTTCACTCATATAAGGTGTTTACCCCCAGCATAAAGGTTAGAACCTTTATAAAAGCCACCTCCACCAGAGGGGCATCCTGTTTATGTATGAAGTAAATATTCCTGCAGCTATTAAATACTGCTGATGCTTGCTTAATCTGTGTGATTTACAATGCAGTTTCAGTAGCCAACAGTATTTGGTAGCACATGGAGAGAATTAGCTGACTACAGAATCAATTATTAATTTCGCTTTGAACAGAAACAGAAGTAGTATTTTCCTCAGAAACACATGGCACTGAATTTTCATCTTAAAAGGTATTTCATAGCACCAAACCAGAAAATTCTTGATGCAGGAATAAAAATTTGGGAAAATATGCATTTATGCTGATATATAATATTGTTTCCTTGAAAGGTCGTGTAAATTAAACCACAAGTCAGTAAATGTAGCTTAAAATTCCAGCTGACTACTTTCCTATAATTTCACAGAATTTTCAGTTCAGCAGAAAGTCCCATCCAGGGATGTTTTACAGCCATACCCTCAAAGATTTTAAGTGCGGTATGAACGCTCAGCACTGTTTTCAGCAGCTGAACTTACACACTCTTTATATGGGCAAAGGATCCATACAAATGCAGAAACAATCCAACAAACTGAAGCAAGAGGAATGACAGAGCACAGAGTAAAAGCAGTAGCAAGGTAAAATATATCCTCTGATACAAAATGATACACAGTAAGTGATGAATTAATAAGCATGTCACTATGTTGAATGCTACAGGAGCAAAAACTAAACAACCTTCTTTAGGTACGCTCTTATAAAAACACTCCCCATTAAGTTGCTTCAGGATATACCAGTTAAAAAAAAAAAGCCATGAGTCTAAGTCTGGCTATGTACTGTGGCTATGTTTGGATGTCCTTTGAAAAAATCCAGCAAAACCACACAAGAGAGAATATAATAATGGTCATCGGTATTAGTACAAATCCTTCAACAATTTACACGATTATCTAATAATAACCAATGAAACCCTTCAGTAAACATTTCACATTCCTATAGACACAAGATGCCTAGGCTTACTAGGAACAGAACTGCTGCCTCTTCAGGAATATGGTCTTGTTTGTCTTTTTTGAGGCAACACTTTTAGAAAGGAACAGTGAATGGTTTTCAAAGCTAATGATTTAGCGTATAACTGGTTAAGCAATGTAAAAGAACAGCAGAGGCTGAGAACCTTCTGTAAGAATACAGGAAACTTCTGGCAAGATGGACAACTTTGAGCTTCAGGAGTCATGCTGAATACCAATGTTGTCAGGTTGGCTTGGAAGGAAGGCACAGGTACCAACCCAAACATACAGCTGGTTCTCATCCCTTTGGATTATCAATTTATAATTGGCTTATATTGGAGGAAAGGTAAGAACAAGCATTTTTAACTCTTTTACATCTTAACCATTTGATCCAATCTCAACAACAATTATGGCCTACAAGCAGAACAGATGACGAGTGCTGGCCCTGGGAAATCCCATTTACTGGATTAGCAGGGGTGAAAAAAAGTTTTGAAGGTTTTTTGCATGGGAATATTTCCACAAAGCAAGCCTCTGATTTTACAAGTAGCTGTACTTTTAAAATGCAATTAACTGAAAGAGAATTAGCACAATTTATCACTGTGATGGAAGCATCTCTGAGGAAAATTATTAGGATGTCCAGCTCTATGTACCTTTCCTCCCAGGCAGACTTTACTCACTTTTCACAACAGAGAGTTACTAAGTTTAAATGTATTAAAGTATTATATTTAAAGAAATATGCTCAGACCAGTTAAGTTCATCATCCTTAAAAATATTTATTTATGCATAAAATGCAAGATGCATGTGAAGGGGGATATTATCATTACATAGAAAACACAGGAGTAAACCAGATCAATTTTCCACTACAGTATACACCTACAAAAAAACCCAGCATGAAAGGCGACTTGAAATTTCTTTTGGTATGCTTTCATAATCTGCACAGACCAGTTTCAACCTACAATAAAATATTAATGTCCAAAAAAAGGCAAACTGAGTACATGCAAAGGAAATCATACTTGAAATTTATTAAGTTCTTGGAAAGTATTAGAAAGTTGGTAATGACAATTATCTCTGGATTTTTAGACCTTTAACATAATGTTTTTATAATGCAGGAAGATTACCAGAAACATGCTGTAGGGATCTGTGTTAGAAATTACACTGTTGAACATTTTCATAAACATCACAGAAGACAAACAGCGAGGTCACACAGCTTTTTAATGCTGCATTCATTGTCAGTTTAAAGTTTGTTAAAAAGAACTACAGAAAAACTTCATGGTACTGAGCAAATGAATTCAGTCTATTATATCTTTCCAAAAGCTAATAAATGTAAAGAAACATGGGTGAAACAGCTGACTGCGCCCATTTATGAGTTCTAGCTTATTCAGAAGATACTTTTAGTTATGGGTGCTCTGTAAAAAACACATACCTGCCATGTTTTTTTACTACTGCTGTGCTCCTAACAGAATATTAAGAAATTAACAAAACACCCTTTTAGGATGCCAGTATTTTTAAAGCTGCACGTGGTTCCCAACACCCAACTTTAACAGTTGGCAAAGCCTTGATAAGAATAATTTAAAACACCGTAACACCAAAAATAGAGACGTAACACTAAAGTAAAAGTGCTACTAATAAGCATGCTGGCACTAAACATACTGAAAAGTCTGCCTTAGCAACTGAAAAGAAGAAAAAAGACAGTTTACAGTAACAATATTGCTGCTCTTTGTACATCAAAATCCATACTGTGGTATTTTTAAGTGACAGTAAGGCCAATCATTTTTTTTGGCCAACATGCAGCAAGGAATGGCAAAATCACACAATAATTTTCATGAGAAGCCTCATTTCTGCTAGCCTAATCCCTCACTCAAAGCAGGGTGAGCTAGTTAAACCCAGCTGCTTATGGCACTGTCCAGTCAATGACTTAAGTATCTGCAAGCACAGTCCCTTCGGAATCCGGTATTTAACCGCTTCTATGGTGATTTTTTTTTTTTTTTTTGCCTTATATACAATGGCAATTTCTTGTGTTACAACTTCTATCAGTTACTTCTCATCCAATCATTGCAGACCTCTGAGGAGAGCCTGGCTCTGCTCTCTATACCCTCCCAACAGTTGGAGAAAGGATCTCCCCTTAGCCCTCCCTTCCCCAGACCAGTTCTTTCAGCCTCGTTTTGTATATCATGAGATTAATAGCTACTGTTCTCCATGCTGAATTTGGTCTGTATGACTTCTCAAGTGTGAGCTTTGGCCTCTGCTTCCCACTTAAAGCAAGAACCTTCATGATTTTTTGCAAGCATGGTTAGACAAAAGTATCTTCGGATGAATTATTTTCCAAGGAAAAACACATGCCAGTTTCTCTCAAAAATGGAAGTGCCAAGCTTTTCTCCTTTAAGAAATAAATTGCATACTTCAGGGTTAAATGCAATATGCAGCTCACTTAAAAGTCATTTCGTATGTTTACACATTGTCAAAAAGGACTTGACCTTTCATACCCATCTATGAAAATCTAAAGTAAGTGGAAATGCACCTTGCAATAGCTAGATAACAGTTGGCTGCTTTAAGAACCTGACAGCAGTTCATGGTGATTTGGTAACCTTTCAGCTCCAGATCAAAGGTGGCCCAATCTCAGGGTAAAAACCTCGGACAGGTGCCTGGTGCTCTGCTAGTACCTACCCCAACAGAACAAAGATCTTTCATTAGGCTCTGGCAAGCATGAAATGTCTACCTAAACACACTGAAATCTCCAGCACAGAAACATTGCTACTGACATTTTTAGCCCTGTAGAAAAGCCCTATGTGCAGACAGAATATTAATCTTACTCAAGATTAATACATACAAGGGGCACATCACAAATATGGACAAAGTTAACATAATTTTTCTTTGAAAAAGAAAATGCAAGCAACCTTCAAAAAGTCTGAAGTAACTTAGATAATGACAAAAAGTTGAACCTGTCAGTTGCTGGTCTGGAAGGCAGAGAAGGATGGACAATAAGATATTTGAAACAGGTTATGGCCTACAGAAAACATCACTTTGAGTTAAGCACAGTATCAGGGTGTTATTCTCCTTCCCACACAACTTTCAGTATGTCTTGCAAAACATCTTGAAAATAAGTTTTGAAGAGCATGAACAGACACTACCAGTCCCCGCCAGTCAGCAACTAAGCCACTAAGGTAACTTCTATGTTCCGGTAATTCTGCCATTGCAGATCAGAGCAGAATTTTATCTGTATTTTGTTCAAATACCTGCGCCTTGAATTCATAAGAACACTGGCATTTGAGCTACTTCCATGTGCTGATAAAACAGCACTAAGATTTTTTTAACAGCACTGAGTTGTATTCCAGATGAAAATGTTTGCCTCCCCCCCCCCATGAATAAACACTTACTATCTGCCTACAGAATGAATTACAATTATTTTCAACCTGTAACTGCACTCTCTACTACAGCTAGATTTTTCAGCAAAACTCACAACAGCAAACATGAACTGGTAGCTCTCAAGCCTAGTGACAAATGTTTACTGTTTTTCCTAATCCATGCTGCTTTTACAGCTGTTTTCTTTGTTTGAAGTGCTGAGATGGAAATAAAAAGGTTCCAATTCCTTCCCCCAGGCCTCATTTTATTTATGTGGATCCCCCTGTTAGGGCTGTGAGTGCACTTCCATCGCTCTGGGGGTTTAGCCACCAGAAGGGCTCCACGAGGAGAAAACACATCTTGAAAACACCATCCAGCTCTGCTTTCCTCCCTGTAAAAATATTAAAATTGTACTACCTAATAAACATCTTCTCTGTGCTGTCCTAGTATTATCTTCATAGGTACTCACCTGGTGGTGCACAAAGATCCTAAAGGAGCTCTCTCTGCAGATACCCCATGACCAGTTGCTTTGGCTACACCATTTGTTCCACAGCCAGACAAAAGCTCAAGTCTCTACCCAGGATTACAAACACCACTGTAGTTATTCCATGGCCATAATGGCTGCTCAAACTGAACTGTAATTTTCTTGGAAGCTTTGGTTCATTTTAATACTAGGTAAGTTTTCAGTTCACCATGATAACCAGTGACAAGCAGCTCAGCTGCCCATTATACACTATCTTTGTACTCTAAAAAGATCAATGCAGCAGCAGCATAACTTGGATCTCATGGAAAGCCTGTTGCAGATGGGATGACCAAGGACTCATTACCCCATCAGACCAAACACTCTCACTGAACCAGTGCTTTCAGCAAAAGCAAGCAACACATAGTAACGGCTCCACGCCACTTGTGGTCAGCACAGAGTAGGCTCTTTTGGTACTTGGTATTTTCCAACAACAAGTCCAAAGTCATCTTTTGCAGACTGGATTTCTACACATTGGTCTTGAACAACTGCCAACAGCCTATGGTTGTGACAAAGGGCATAGTATCTGAATGAAGAAAGGAGAGCAAGTATACTGACAGTGACCAGGGTCAGCCAACAGTCCTGTGGTTGCTGAACAGGTCTAAAGTGAATAGAAACACCAAACCAGGTAGTCTACACATTAGGATCCAGATCAGCAACGTACGTGGCTGGACAACCACATAGCTGGAATGACCAAGGCCAAGGGCCTGACCTTAAAGACAGCTCCTGACAGAAAATGGAACCCCAACAAGACTTCTCACAGGTCCTTCCACAGCACTCTGACTCAGGATTACATGGCTGCACCATATCCAAAATGACCTTGAGCGCTGGCAGCCAAATAAACTGCTGGAGGATAGGGTATCTGGGGACACCTCATATCCTGCAAATACCTATTGATCCTCCTTACTGGTGATGGTGCAGACACCAGTGGCAGCAAAACCTTTATTTCTTATTCACAAGACTTGTAACATAATTTAAAAAACCCACACCTGTACCTATTTTTCCAACTGTGTTATTTCAGCAAAGCTGCAAGTAGCCCAGACAATAAAGCTGTCTGCAGTTCAGGAAGAATAAGAGGAAAGGGAGCCAAGCTCCCTCCCATGTCAGATCAGATTTCCTTTTTATTCTGCAAGCACTACATACTCTATGTGATCCGGGTACAGAAAGGGCATCGGAATTAACTTTAATAGCATGATTGCAATTTGTAAAGAAGTCCTGATAGTGTAGAGTCCAAAAGGCTCTAAAATATAAGGGCAAAATAAAACACAGTATACCAGCTCAAAAAATTTAGCTTAAACATTATATGAATTTGGTGATAAAGCAGTATCTTTTCCATTACAACAAACTAGATCAACTAGGACCAACTGACAGGCTTGTGTCCCCCCCCCCCTTTGACATTTAAGTTTTAGCTCTTATAGCTGCAAAAAGAAATTCTACTAGAAATTTAATCTCATACAGCAACAGATGATGTAAAAGGACAACTGCAAAAGCAGCACAGATTGGGACAAACAGTAAATGTGTCATTAGGCTTCAGTTACCAGCCAATTTTTACTGCTATTAATTTTGTACGTATTGTTCTGACAGGCTTCATTTTGGAGGCAGATTAGTACTGGTAGCATCAGAGCAACTAGTGAGATGAGGCACACAAAAAACAACACAACTTCTGCATACACATACACATGTATGGAAGAGATGCCTTTCCCATGCCAGTGTCAAGAAACTCCATAATACCAGAGCCACATCTTATATCCTAGGACCTGAAAAATGCAAGAGAATCTCCCAGTTATTCCTTAATTGTTTACAAGAAAGTCCACTCTCATCACCCATTTAAAAAAAAAAAAACAAACCAAAAAAACCAAAAACACCAAACAAAACCCAACAAAATTAACAAAAACATAGCAACAAATCAAAACACAAAACCCATTAACCTTTACTTTATTGCTGGGTACCAAAATTTTAGATACGCTGCACCAAGAATTTAAGTCTTAAGAAAATAAATTACAGAACATTTTCTTAAAAAAAACCAAAACCACACACACAAAAACACCCCACAAAAATAAAAAAACACCCCACAAAAATATCAATTGTTTCCACAATTACATGATTGAAGCAAAACCAGGGATGACAAATTCACTGACAAGAATCTTAGTATCATATTGAGACAAAGGATTACTAAGGTTCCTCATGGTAACATTTCATCATTATGATTCCAATGTCATTTTGCTCTCCTAACTTACACCTTTAAAAGATGGTGCTTTTCTTCTCCCCTTCCAAAGGCAACATCTATCAGAGAATTAAGGTGATTTGTGCAGAGTGAAAAGCAAAAGCCTGTCTACAGGTCAGGCAGTTGCATTTCTATTCCCTTGACAACAAGCACAGTCCCTATTCTAACTCAAGGGAATTTTATTGCATGCCCCACCCCCAAGACCAAAATAAGAGCTTCTCAAATACATCCAGTCCCACTTCAGACTGAGAAAGAGGTGGCTCCTCTTTTAAAGGGTAAAGAGAAATTGTGATTTCTTAATACATGAAGAGCAGCGCTACTGCATAAAGGAGAAGGCTTCTGAACAGTTGCATTTGTTGGGTTGTTTGGGGTTTTTTTTCAACTTTCAAAGCAAAAATTTTTTCAGTGTATGAAATATTAATGAAAAAATACCCTTTTCAGTACTAACATCAAGCCAACGTCAGTGAAAGCCGAGGAGCAAAGGTAATTAAGAGCTGTATTAGCTGTGTTTCTTGCATAAAAATGCCATTGTTCAAGGTATGCTGATCCCAGCTAATACATGTTCAGCTTTCACAAAAAGTTCTAAACCAAAACAACCTAAAGACAAAAAAAAAAGCTTTGATTGGTTAACAGTCAGCTGAAAAAATAAAAAAACCTCAAACCACAGCAATGCAAAATTTTACTAACTGCAAAAATACAGATCAAGAGATACACATGCAGTATTACACAGAAGTGTCATACCAACATGTATTTTCCCAATGAATTATATAAAATGTAGATTTGCAATGCTCAAATTCTATAAACCCAAAAGAACGTATTCTGTACAGAAATTTCACATTCAGAACTGCACACAGCAACAAGCACATAAGAGCTTGCTTGTTGAAGCTGAACTGCATCTCTTCTATGAAATGCTTTCTGAATACATAAAGGATATTTTCAGAATAAATGTCACGCACCCCCTCTCCTTCCCAACAACACTTTCAATTCTTTTACGAACTGCAATGGGTTTTAAAGGAGCTCTACCGGAGGGATTTACACAAAAAAGGCTTTGAAACACATCAACCGTCTGCCCTTATTCTATAGAAACGGTAAAGCGGTAACTTAGCTCTTCCCTCCCCCACTCAGTACCTTTTTGGGGTAATGACTTCACATCCTTTGACATCAGCACAGCTTGAAAGGGGGATGGGAGAGTTACGGCAAAAAGCAGTAAAACCTGCTTTTAGCTATGCATGCAATGCCTCTGCGAATTCCTAAATCTTCCCTAAACACATCGAGCAGAGGACGAGTTTTGATCTGTGCCGGTTTTATCGCCAAACAGAAAGAGTCAGGGCTAGCGGCCTCCTGCTCCCCTTTACCCGAGCATCACAATAGGCATTTATTAGCCCGTCGGAGGGTCGCGATTCCCTCTCGCACGCACAATAACTCACCTCTAATATGCAAAAGGGCCACGGGCTGGAACGGCCCATTGGAATTGGCTGCGTCAACCACCATCCTGCTGCTAGTTCTGTTACATGTCAACATCTAGGCTCCAGCAGGCAAGGCGGTGTACTCCTTAAGGCAAGAAACCAGCCTCCATTTTAGTTTAAAAAAAAAGACAGAAACCGAAGCGCTCTGCAGCTGGAGGGAACTGGCTAGTGAGTGATGTCAGCGGGCGGGAGGAGCCCCATTGGCCAACGGCAGCAACTTCAAATGACACCGAGGAGGCCGCAAATGAGCGGAGCCTGGCGCGGGGTTGGCACCGCGCCCTGCGCGCCCCGCGGCCGGCTCTGCGCCTTCCGCGGCACCGGCGCCTGGCAAACCGCGGCCAAAGGAGGTGACGAATCTCCGCATTCGCTTATTTTAAACCAGGATGATGTTATTGCTGCTCTGTTATCTCCCCGCAAATAATATTCTGTACGCACCTGCCAGAAAGAGCGCAACAATTGTATCTTTCTTTCCTGAAAGAGCCAAAAGCTTAATCTTTCCTTCAGCAAGGGAGCCAAGAATTACCAAACAGGAGTTCAACGTAAGCGTGAAAAAACGCAGCATTGAGGGCAACATCTATAACTTCAGCTTACAAGAGCCTTATTAAAAGGTAGTTCACAGTAAGATACAGGTATAGTAATAAAAACAAACAAACAAAAAACCAACCAAAACAACAACCTCATAAGCATTCCCATGAGGTGTTTTAGATTGGTTTCTATTATGTATATTAAGAATAAAAAAAATCTACACACGTGACATGCAGGGGATGAGAACCCCATGTTTCATGGTCATCTTAGTATTAGTTTCATTCTAGAAATGGACCCATCTTAAACTGAAGTTAATGTCGTTAAGCTTGCATAATGTAAACCTTGTTTTCCTTTCCAGAAAGTTCAGTAATCATAAACAACTTTTTTACTATTATCAAAAACTAAGGTATTACAGCACTAAGAACCTGTATAGAGGCATATGGAAACAGTTTTGCTGTACAATCCCAGAAACACAAAAAAAGTACAGCATGACAACTTCTAAACTTTAGCTAAATTTCTTAAGTTATTCAGAACAACCTTTTCTTCATCACATGAGACTTGCACGTTTATTTTTATAATAAGCTATCTGAAGAACCACTTTGCCCACTAGGTACTGCACCTCTGGGAGTGACGTTAAGTGTCAGTGTACTGCTTCTCTCCAAATCCTGCTTGCACCAGTATGTCACCTTTAAATATTTAGATTACCTGACTTATGGCACTGACCTAACTTCCATCTGCTAAAAAAAAAAAAGGGAGTACATTAAAAAAATAATAATAATCAGGTAATTTGCTGATGAAAATTTGGAACAAATATTATTTGGCATATGCATACTTGGTTAGAAAAATTTTATCTTACTACAATAATACACTGTTCAAAGGTGACTTAGAGCTGTACTAAATATTACAGAATTGGATGAAGGGAAAAGAATAACTGGGATATATTTTAAAAAAAAAAAGGAAAAAAAAAAAGGAGTATTACCTATAAAACATGAAGAAATCAACTGGATTTTACTGATTGCTGACAAGATTCACTTTGACGTAGTACCTCCTAGATGTCACAGGTTGAAGGAGGATATAAACCTGATGAGAAAGCCCAATGACCAATCTAGAAAATATTACTCAGTTAAAAAAATAAAGCTGCTGTGATGTAGGTTGTTGGGTTTTTTATTTGTTTGGGTGTTCGTTGGGGAGGGTCGGTTTGTTTGTTTTGGGTTTTGTTAGGTTTTTTTAATAGGAAAGACTAGACTGAGAATATCCAAGTATTTTAAGGAATAATTATGGAGACGAAGGGAATTTTTTCTTATGTTCACTACAGACAGTAAATTTCTCCTACATCAAGGAAGATTAGGTTAGATATTAAATGAAATCCTCTTGCAATAAGCACAGTGAAACAAAATAAGAGACTGCAAACTTTCCAGTAATTTAAAAAGTGACCAAACATAATGAGTGATACAAATGTAGCTAATCCTGCTTTTGAAAACATTAAAAGGGACAACATGAAATTGATACCTTTTTGAACCTATTTCCTAAGACTACAGAGATTAAAATAATTTGACCTTCCAATCTAGGCAAAAACAAGGGAGGCACATTCTCAAAATGAGTATACCTTAGATGTGAAGTTTTAGTCTCATAAAACAAAAAGCTACCACAGAGATGAGCCTTTAATAAAAGGCGATTTAAAAACAAAGCCAAGACTGACCTCATACAAAGTTTTCTACCAGATCTTGATGGATCAAGATAAAAAGAAAACTGAAGAACAACTGAGATAATTTTCACTTTCTTTTCATATGCAGAATTTCTTAAGAAAATTCTATTTCTTTTCCCTACCTAAAGTACAATTGGGCTGTTCTATAGTGATAAGACACGCTATGAAGTAGCAAAAATTAGGCTTAAAATTCTAGTTTATCTGGTAACCACATCTTTAAGAGGCAGCTGCTCTCTCTCTCTCTTTTCTTTGCTTCAATGGTCAACTGCTGCTTCTGTTCCTTTGAAACTCCCTGCAAAGATTAAATGGCTATGAAGACTGCTGGTCCAATGGCACACAACTGAAGTACCGTACTGGAACACAAGGCAAAAAGGGAAAGCTACTTTTGTTACAGTTCCACTCCCTACTTTATATACAAGCATGGCTTTCTTAGCTGGAGGTTCATTAGCAAATTTTAGGTAATGGTTTCAGAGTCAACCTCCCTACATTGCTTTTAGAATCAAGTAGCTTGGAGAAGTCCTTTGTGATCATCAAGTCCAACCTTTATCCCAGGACTGCCAAGTCCAACACTAAATGGCCTCATCTAGACAGGTTTTTTTCTGCTTCACTGAAGAGAATAAATGTGACATTTACAGTGCTAACAGTAGCATCAGCAGAACACTAAGTCACATTCTGGCAAGTTTTCTTTTCAAGATACTCATACCCTGTTCACATTTCTTCCTCTTTGCAAGACTGTGTTGCATCTGAGGTCAGTACTTAGTATGGAGCTGGTTAAACCAGCCATAATTCATAATTCAGTATATTCCTGGCATGCTTCTGACAGAATACTAGTGCAGCTGAAGAACGTAAATCTTTATACGACCTTTTGCTCATTAACAGATTCTGGTATCTTCACCAGTTGTACGCATTTGGAACTACATTCTACTCAGGAGGTTTGTATGACCTCCCTTTGTTTCAGCATTAAAGCATTTGATTTGCCACCAAAGGAAAATATTGACTTGAGTTCAATTACTTTGAGCAACCTCATCTGGGAAAAAAATTGCAAAGAAAATTGAGTTAGGAACTTACTAATGGAAGGGAAAGAATATTAGGTACAAGTGGAATGGAGCTAATGAATATCAGTGGGAGGAGGAAGAGCTTACTTGAACAAATTTATGAATGCACTTTCGTTGCAAGACAATCAAAAACTGTTAACTTTGGCTACCCATATTTAGAATTTAATGAATGAAACACCAGACTGACAGCATAGCAAAGCTGTAGCAGTTCCAGGTTTTCGCTGAACCCTGCTCATCACTTCTAACTTCCTGATGATGGGAATGAAGGAAAACTCCATAATAAATTTCTCAGGATATAAATGTATTACATTTAGGATCCATCACTATAGCTGGTGAATTCTCTTTATTCTGGAAGACTATGCAGTATTGCTTTCAAAACACACACATTCTACTTGGGTTGTGATTTAAAAAAACCCCAACACCCACCCCCCAATTCACCTGCCCAAAGACTTGCCTTTATTTTTGTTCTGAACTAGCTACTATTCTAACTGATAGTGACAGAATCAACACCACACAAGATAAGTAAAACTGGATTAATTTCGATTCACATGAAGGCACCTTGGACAAAATTGATTACCTGTAAGATTATATGAGGAGTTTCCCTTTTCTGATTGTGACTACTTAGGCTGAACTCTATGGTAACTAGAGGCACAATTCTGCAACTGCTGAAGTTGCTATGCCTCAGCAACCTAAGGCAGCCTAATTCAGTCTCATTCCAGCATTACTCTCTGCTTTATTTTCCTCTCATCTGCTTCAGTGGTCATCAGACCCAGAGCTGAGTTGGTTTAGTCCACTAATCCAGCATAAAGCCACTTACTTTACTGCCAGGTTGGTTTCCTGTTAAAACAGCGTTCCATGGCAGCTTAAACTGAGCAAAGTCTAGATGAGCTATTGCTGCCACCCCACCTCTTCTGAGGCACACATGCACAACCATCTGAAATTGCTGTACAAGCTGCATGGTTGAACCAGATTAGGAGACTGAGCAGAGTTCAAGTGAGAAGAAAAAGGGGGGAGGGGTTTGAGTCACATTGATTCCATTATCTGGTTCACCAGACAGCCACCCAAAGGGGTGGGAATAAACATGACTTGCTTTTACTGGTAGGACCAATGCAATTTACTTTTTTCCCTTCCGATTACAGCCTAACCAAAACTTGCCATTCTCACAAATGATGTCAGGCTAAATAAAACAAGGGTCTCTTAACAACCCTGAACTATGAATTACCTGAAGACAGTAACTTTGTCCTAGGTTAAAAAAAAAAAGCATCGGATGCTACACATTTTGAAGAAATCACAGGAAAAGGAAAGACACCAGGCTTCTCCTACACAGTTCTGACTCAATTCCAAAGGACAGCCAAGAGGAAATTCTTCAAGGAAACAGAGGTGGTAAACACCACATTAATAGTTAGCTATCAAAGAAATACACAGATAAGAAAAAAATCCTTACCTGGATAAATGAAATGGGTATGGACTATCATTTGGCTTCCTTAAAGAATTTCTAGGATTGAAGCATGACAAAAGATAAACTTCTACCTTCCACATTTAAAAAAAAAATAAAATCAAAAATTCCTTTCTAATGTAGCAAAAACTGATTAAAAGTGGAATTGACAAACATCTGCCAGCAATTGGATTTTCTCTATCTTTATTTCCTGCTATTTGCAAGGTCACTGTAGCGCACAGACTATAACAGTGCCAAGTTTTCCTTCAGCCAATACTCAAAAGGTTTCATAAGTGGGGAGGGGGGGGTGTGGGTGAGGGGAGTAATCAGTAGATATCTGTTGAGTTCAGAAACCTGTACAACACAAAAAATATCATTAGTTACCTTAAAAAAACAAAATGTATTTTAAGAATAGCATCTGGTGCAAAACATTTCCCACTGCAGATTGCAGAAGCTCGTTTCAAATACTGACATGATAATTTTTATCAAGCCCAATATAAAAGCTAACACATATACCACCAAACTTCCTTCTATCTGTGGCCTCATTACATAGGTCACACATGTAATTTTCAAGAAATGAAGCATAGAAATTTAAAAGTAAAAACTTGAGAACATGCCAATTATCCAGCAAGCACTGACTTATATGTACATGTATAAATATCACATTCAGCATTTGATCAGTAGAGCTTTTATGGAGAAGTTGACTGTTTAGGTTTGATCATAATGAAGACCTGTGCAGTGGAACAAAATGTTCTTTTTGTAAATAAGAGCATAATAAAAGACATTTTAAGAGATATCTGAATCTCAATTCAGAGACAAGTTAGAATGTAGAAAATTAGACAAGGCCACATTTTAAATCCCATATTTATGGAATCTAGCCAAGCTTCGGTGGAAACAAGTTTGGTAGGAAATGCTGCCAGGGACAGATGTAAAGCATTCTTCTAACAGTTTCAGCTGCTGACTAATGAGTAGGTGTTTGATAGCGCAGTTGAAATGAAAAACAGTTCATTAATCCAAGCCTATGATTTCACTTAAAGCTAGATAAAGAAAAAAAAAACACCTCATACTGAAGCAAAGTATTTTTTTTTCCTATACCCTTTTTAGTAGTCATTCACTATCATGTTTCTTAATCTTTAAAATGTTACGTAGTAATTCAGACTGGATAATTTCTAAGTATTTTAATACTTTGGCAATAATTAAACATTAAAGTACTTACTCATTTGATAGATCATATTTTCCTGTATTAACATCAAGCAATTGCCAGTTTTTGCTTTAAGAAATGTATATGCTTACCACACACGCTTCCGTAATTCTTTTGAACATTTAAAAGAAAAATACATACAGGAAAGCATGCAACACTATGATAATGTTTTTAAGACCAAAGACAAAGTTACTAGATTAACATGACAAAGTGCCTCCACAGTTCTTTCACATGATATAATTCATACATTCACTGACACCTAACCATACTGATGTAGGGAAGAGTGAACTTCTGCAGTATTTTTCATTTTCGCTTTTTCGTTTTGATAAATTCAATACAATATTGGGCTGCCAAAAATACTATAAAAGCATGAATGCAGCTTTTATAGGACAGCACTCTGCATGTTGAGTTAGTTCAGTATAGTTCATGTCCAAGGGGAAAGGAATCACAAAACTGTATTCAATGTTTGGCATGAGATTTTTTTTTTTCTGTGTTTTGCCTTTTAAGTGCATTATTTATTAGGGCAAATTATCTTTTATAGTAGCATTATCTTGTTTAATCTACCATCTTACTTTGCATAAAATACTTTTAGATAATAAACAGTGATGATACCACCTTGCAGATGGACAAAACGTATTCATTGCCATGCACAAACTGGAGTGGCAGAAATACTGCACCTTTGTTCTCTACCTAATTTACAACTGGCAGGAGTAGGTTTCTGCAATGAAAGTGACATTAAGTATTGAGATCTCCAGTCTCAACAGCTTATAAGAAGTACCCCTAAAACACCCCACAGTTCTCCATTACTGCTATGATTCCCATAAATTCAATTATGTTACATACATCCAGTCAGTCTCTTTTGTATCACAAAAACATGCTAATTTTAAACGAACAGGCAATACACTCTGCTTAAGTTTAAAATTACCCTCATATGAATGTGTGGAAATTACCAACATATATAATTTCTCTGCAGCACAGAGAACAATTCTTGATTTGCTTTTAATTTAATCTTGGTATCAGTTTTGCTTACTTATCTGTACTCTACAGTTGAGACAAACACACAACTACCTTACATTTCTGGCATTTGGAGAAATTCTCACTTTCTCCCCCTTCCTCATAGTTACAACAGTTCTATCAATGAAAATTTAATTAAACTTTTTTTTTTTAAGAATCAGAATCTTAAACTGGAATCATTTCATCTGCAATGTTAATTCATCAGACTTTAATACTGTGCACACGATGAAAACAGAACAATCTTCTAGACAGCCATTTGTGCCTTAAAAACACTTAGGAAAGCTTTAAGAAGGCTTGCCTCCCCATCAGAGTCCTGTATCACAACAGACAAGTTGAGACACCACCCTGATGTTCTCTATGTTCTCTCGCACAGAAGACTTAGAATTTGGCATAGCTCTACAGTCTCTTCTTGAATAAAAAAGGAAACCATGCACTCAGCATGAAATGTGCTCAGACAAATGCCACCCTTATGATGTGCCATGTTCATTATTTTACTAAGAAAAAAAAGGGGGGGGGGGGAAGAAAGAATAGATATTACTGGTAGTACTTTTAATGTTGAAATCACAAATCATGCTGTCAGGAACAGATATCACCACCAGAAGGTCAAAACTTAACTTATCAACATGCACAGCAAGATCCTCAACAACAAAACGCTACAATCCTGTCACATACAGTTATTCTACATTAAAGAACCAGCACAGTATTCCATCTCCTATACTTCTCAGCATGAAAAGTTAGTATGTGTGTCCACATCAGTCAATAGTTCATTTCTTCCTATCTTGATATATGCCTTTGCAAGAATATTTTATCCATGTTTGCAAGATCAAAAATCCAGTTCCAGGAGGTAAACAGTAACTCTGAATAAATTAGGAACTGTATTTGAAAATAAAAGCTGAACTGCAATAGTCATTCTGAAGATTACACAAAACAACATTCTGATCTAAAAAAGAAATCAGCCCAAACCCATGAACAAAATCACGACACTGGCATCACAGAAGTACTCTATAAGGATATAAAATCATTCTATCCAGCTTTAAAAATTACGTACAGAAATGCTACCAAAAAAAAGCATATTTTTACATCATGCTAAAATTTACATATGCATGACTAACACACGTTCATTGGGAAATTTTGCAACACTTCAGAATAATACAGAGCACTGAAGTCACTTTATTTTTTCAAATTTCTTATTCTAGGACTGACAGAGAACATTATCTTTTAATAAATATTCCTTGCAGGTTAAAGTTGGATTTGTGACACAATTTATCTGACAGTGTATAAAACCTTTATTCCAGTCACTGCATCTTAATGTATTTTAAAAGTCTCATTGCAACATTCTCTTACGTATTGTAGAGATTAGATTCTTAATGTCACCACTTTGCCCAACAGTTATCTCTAAATGCTGCACATTTACAGTTTACTAAAATCAGCACATCCTTGCAAAATAATGTACTTACACAAATACAAGTATGCTCACCTGTTTGTACTGTTAAAAATCTCTTGTAGCATATAAACTAAGTGTACATAATGGGCAAGGGAGCGTTTTAGAAATCCATAATTTGCAAGACTGTACCACGGGGGAAAAAAAAACCCTGTCAATGGAAGTATCACTAAAACTGTAAGTTCCTATGAACATAATTTCCCATTTTCAGTAAGATATATTTTTGAATCATCGAACTTCAATTTTACTTTTCTATATTAATAGTCTTGAATAGAAATGAAAGACGTTAACATTTAGATTGCTAGTTAACCAGTTATGAAATAGCAGACTGCTGGTTGGTTTGGCTTTTTTTTGTTCCTTTTTGATCTTGGTCAGTTACCCAGTGAGTCCATCACAGCAGCAACCTCAGTCCTGCAGATGCTGCCGGCTACTCTCATGTGGTAAGGGACACCTACATTCTCAGTAAAATCAGCATTAAACCCAAGTCTTTTTTGGGGGTTTGGTTTTTTGTTGGTTTTGGTTTTCTGTTGGTTTTGGTTTTCTGTTGGTTTTGGTTTTCTGTTGGTTTTGGTTGTTTTTTTGCATCTGTTTTTTTTTTTTTTTTTAATTTGAGAGACTTGATCTGTATGATGGTGTTTGGATACTAACTCCATGAAAGGAGCTGAAGTGAAAATGTATTATTGCAGCTGTCAAGCGCACAAGCAACAAGCATGCAATTCATAACGTACCATGACACTCGCAAAAGTTTCCTCTCAAAACCAAATGAACACAGGTAGAGAAATAGCACATATGCATCACATTCAGACTCTAGAGCTTTTTCCAGTATATAATGTATTTGAGCGTCAGAAGTTTATAGAGGTAACGTAAAAATCAAGAAATAAAATGAATATGACCCAGAATCATCACCAGAAATGAATGCCAGCAAACAACAAACTAAATCAGAGATACTAACACAGATATTTGCTAATTAATGATAAAAAAGTTATCCATAACAACACAACAAATTAAAGTTTCTTCCATAAAGTTGAAGTGGGCAGTTGCAAAGAACACTTGAGTGTGTCAGCGGTCAGGTACATACAAGCTCAGCTCTGGTACTTTAGAAATATATTTATTGAATATTCATATTGAACGCTTCACTGTTTATCTCATACAGAACACATTCTTAAATCTACAAACAATTTCAATATATCCCAAATTACAAACTGTTTTCTTAAGAAAGCAGAAGTGAAGAAACTTGTTTCTGAAGGCTGAAACACCCCTTTACCATTTATAACTGAAATAACCAAAACATAATCTGCAGCTTCTCAAATCATGACAAAACACAACTTTAAGGCCAATTTTTTTCCCCAAATAATAAACAACTGAAAACAAAAACCAACTTTCTGTAACTGAAGTACCTGCACTATAAATGTCAGCTAACAAGCAGAACCAGATACGCAGAAATCAATGTAACACTAGTTTGTTGGCACAGAATTTTTCTTTTTATTGTGAAAAAAGGCAAGATCTTGGAAAGATGTTTGAGACATTTCTCAGGGTGCTTCTCCAGAGAAGCTTCTGGGTTATCTGTGGGCAGACAAGCTACCTATTCCAATTGAACTAAATCAGGTTTCATTGCACTGTGCTGCAGGAAGCTCCGCAGCTTGCAGCTTTGCTAATATATGGATCTCAATGCTCTGCAAACCACTTGCACCAGAGACTTCTTTTTTCCACGTTAACCTCTATCCTTGGAGCCTCTTTACTCATAATTTATTTCCTTTTTGCATTATCTGAACTGTTCCACCCCTCCATTTCCTGAATAAAACTGAGGGTATACAATGTTAATCATAAGCTGCTCCAATGAATATAAATCATACCACACTAATCCAGTCACCAGGACATACAGGCTGGTATTTCTGGAACCCTATCATCAGCACTTCTGTGCAATGCCTAAAAGTTCACAACGTGCCTGAAGACCAAAAAGGATTTCCTAAATAAGAAACCTTGATGAAAACCCACTTTGACATCTCCTCCTTTCCCTTGCCACTATTTCAAGTGACCCACTGGCTTAAACTCCAGCCCTATGGCACAGAAAAACAGTGGTTATCTCAGCAATACCACAGGCCATTTTAGAGCTCACCAGTTACAGGCCTTCACAGATCTAATACAGACCTTAAAGCATGCAAAGACAACCCATTCTATATGCTCTGATTAAAATATAATCTCATGTAATGTGCATCACACTACACAGTAGCCAGCCCAACACACATGAAGAAAATACACATCTGTCTACTATAGATAGAAGAAAGATTTCCCAGGTACTGTAGCTATAGAAATACAGCCACTTGTTAAAAGTAACTGGAGTTTGGAAGCTGGTTAAACACAGCTATCCTGAAGGAACAATATGTTCTTCCCAGTGCTTCATTAAAGTCAAACCTGCTTAATCATCTCAGTCTTTTAAATCACAGCCTGTCAGTCCACTCTAACTCCTGCCCAGACACAGACATTAAACACCACACTTAAAGCTGTCCAAAACCAAAAGTTTCTCAGCTTTACTTGACCCACTGAATACACATCAAGTCATCTGTGTTTTAGAACAGGGTGACTAGCCAATAGCATTCTCAGCAACCATACTAGGCGGGTATAAGGGAACACATGCAGCGAGCAACTATCCAGACACTTGTTATGATCCATGAGACCGGACATAGCTTTATTAGTAAATGTAGTAACTACTATCTATCCAGATCAGCCATTGCACCAGCATTTCATAACGAAATTTGACCCTCAACAGCCTGGAGACATACACAGAGCATCAGACATCTACCACAGATGAGCTCAAGATCCTTCATTTCACTTGAGAGTAGGGAGAGTGATTGCTGACTGAAAAGCAAACATAATGTGTATGCACAATACTCCTACCATTTCTTCACATCCAGGTATGTTGTACCAAATGCACTGGAATGCTCTTGGAACAGATCTTAAGACCTACCTTTTTTTTTTTTTTTTTTTTTTTTTCCCCACTTTTTCCCCCCACCAAGTCCAAGCAGGCATTCTTCATAGGTTACTAGTTTAAACTGCAACAGATCCAAAACTTCACCTCATCCACCATAAAATGGATTACTTTTCCCCACTCCCACCTGCATTCATTTTTCTCATGTACACTCCGCTTTTCATTGCGTGCTCAGTTTTAATCACCCTGAGCTGACAATCCCAGGCACAACCAGAAAGATACTATTTAAAGTAGGACAAAATGAAGGCTCTAGATCATGTAACAAACATTTTAATTTGTAGCTGAGCCTTTGAACAAAAGGTCATGCTAGTCAATAAGCCTGTATGCATAACTTTTTACAAAAATCACTACTTTAATTCAGTGTCATTTGCTTATGTCACACCCTGGATGTGACAGCTTGTGCATGAACCTTCTATGTCAGTTTAAAACATAGGCCATATTATCAATAATCTGTGGTGCTAAATAGTCTCATTTACAAATCTAAGAGTGAAATTCACTAATTAAACAGCAGACAAATCTTAAAATTAAGCAGCATCTTGTATATAGACTGATATACTAACTCAATAGACAATATTTCATATATTTTGTAAAAACAGTATCTGTGTGAAGAGATGAATGTTGCAGTCTAATTTCATCTGTATAAAAACAGTATAATTCAGATGGCTTGAGAATCTAAGTTTCTTATACTCAAGAAATACTAATGCACTATATCAAGAAAACAGTAACTGGAGGAAATGTCTTATCCCTTGACTGTTCCACATTGCCTACATCAGTACTAATCAACACTTCAGGAATCTACCATGCTTTCACTGCCAACTTTAAACACCAGAAAGCAGTATGCATCACACCTCAAAACAGCTTTTTTTTTTTTTTCCTTTAAATAAACCTTCAGAACAAATCGGCTGCTCATAAGCAGTAGATCAGTACATCAGATCACATCTGGAAAATTCTACCTTAGCACTACTACAAGCTACTGTAAGCACACTATGGAAACCTGCATCTACATAAGAGACAGTAGCTAAAATAAAGATAAAAGCTGTGTTATTAAGACATCAACTATCATCATCTTTTCATTACAGATGGCAGTAAATATAAAAGATCACAAAGCCTTAAAATTGACAAAAGAAAAATCGTATTCACTAAAAAGATGCCACTCTGCTTGACCCATAATCACAAAAACAAGACCAATAAATAGCGATATCCAGGTCTTCTCACAATGCCAAGAGATATTTTAGTACAAAGTAGTGTTTCAGCATGCTGCACTGAGGACAGATGACTAATACTTTGCACAGAGAGCCCAAATACTCTGCTTTTATGTGAGATGAGCAAACATACTTTCACAAAAACATTTCTGTGCTGAAGAAACAAAAGTATTTCCTATAGTGATCACCAAGAGGTCAACATATTGTAAGTCCTATAAGGATTGATAGGAAAGAAACACCAAACCAAAACTGTGTTTGAGCATGCAAGTATGTGCAAGTTTGCAAGTCTATACTTGATATATTATATATGCTGTCCAGATACAAGCGTGATAGTTGAGATGCTTCTCTGTCTTATGCCCAAGATCCCCCCAAGAGTCATTCTGATTTAAAAAGACATACCTTTTAAAGCTGGCAGTTTCTGAAGCTCCCTGTTATTGCTAACATTAAACCTTGAAGAACTCTGCCGTTTTTCTTTCTTCAGTACTGTCTGTGGTGCTGGTACTTTGATTTTAGATAGCTGTGCTGGGGGAGGAGTGCTGTTTGATTTTTTGTTTGACACCTGTTTGAAAGAAGAAATGAAAGCAGTTAATTGCAGCTGAACTTAGAGAGAAAAATCTTCTAAAAATTACTGTTACAGTAATAAATGAGGCAAAATAAGCTTTTAATCAAATTGCTCTATTTGTCTTCTGAATATACAGCTATCTATTCTGTTCCATCTTTTCAGTGTTAATTTCTGTACCATAACCCTCATATAGATGGGAACAGATCATCTTGTTGCATGCACTAACCCATTTATTTGAAGTTACCAGCTGACTGAAAAGCTACTCTCGCCTTTTCCCTGAGAAGTCCAGGTCTCCAAGGTATACAGCTGCCTAACTTCAGCTTTAAATGGATCACAAGATCTTGTCTATTTACAGCAGGTGAACCTCCCACTGCCTGTTTGTACTGTGCCTTGCTGCTGGAGTCCTAAGCTTAGCTAGGCCATTCAGGCTTTCACATAAAGTTGAAAGAATCAGGTCTTACTATTGTAGTGGCTTCACCAGCTTATAAAACATACATGAAGATTTGTAGCAGTTTACTGCCTACTCAGAGCAAGTTGTTTTTACTGTAATAATCCTAAAGAGATTGACATTGTACCTCTGTATGAAGTTTATAACATAAAACTAGAAAAATGGTTCCCACCTATCGGTTTCAAATTTGCTGTTATTTCCCAGACTATACTTGACAGTGCTCTCAAGCTGAATAAAATGCATCATTAGCAAAAGCATGTCAGAACTCGTAATGCTGCTTTTCTCATTCCTTTTCTGAAATAGGAAAAGCAGGTTTAAAGTAGGCAATAGTTAACTTTTAAAATATTAATAATTTCAAAGTGTTCTTTACAAGAATGATAAAAACATTTAGGAGTACCTTACACTAAAAATACACAAACAGCTGAGAAGGAAATCTGACTCTGTATACTCTAATTAACTTTACAGGACCATAATTTCCTTAAAATTTTAAAATTCCACTGAAGCACAAGCATCTGAAAATATACCTTGGCACTTTTATCTTACAGGAAAGACCATGTTCTCCTTTTCAGACAGTGCCCATGCGATAATAGAAAAAGAAAAAAAAAAAAAAATCACATGGGAATGGGATTCAGGATGGAAATAGATTTGTAATGCTGCTGCTTTGGCAGTTTCAACTGATTCAGCTAGAATTTTGTTAAGTATAGTAGATATCAAAGCAGCATTTCATTCCTGCATGAGATAACACCAGTGGCATTTCATAAGGATATGGCTAAAACAACAAAAACCACTCTTCTTCATGTTTTGAAAAGGATTTCCAGAATAGCTTATTCATCAACAATTTCCATATGGTCTGGGAGTATACACATTCAGTGCTCATGGAAATGTTACCACAAAAATTTATCTACCTTTAGAGTCTCCAAGACAGTAATTTTATTCAAATTTTGTTCTAGTAGCATAACTGGGAAAGAAATGTATATGCTTCAAGTATAGAGTAACAATTGTGTATTATACATGCAGTACTTAATGTATCAAAGATACAAAAGCAACATTTAGTTGTCATTAAACACATTTAAGATGACCATTTTGTGAATTTAAAATGTTAATAACAAAAACCCTTACAGCCTTATAGAACAAATAAGGGGAGACAACACACTGAACACTAGAAGCCTTAAGTTACCAAAAATAGTCTGTAGTTGTTTCAGTAAAATGGCATACATAGGCAGATAAAAGCATTTGCGTACAAGTAATATCCATTATGTTGCACATTTCATATTATTTCGCATTTCAATCCCAAAGACTAAATGCTTTAAAATCTTTTTGCTGAAATACAAGTGGCCTACAAGGTAAATTCTTTCCATTAATTCAAGTTAACATGCCCCAAACAAACAAAAAAAAGCCCCACTGGAAAAACAAAAAAAAAACCAAAAAAAAAAAACAAAAAAAAAAAAAAAAAAAACCACACCACAAAAACAAAACAAGCAAACCCAGCAAGAACCTGACATTACAAATAAAAATATGAATAGACTAAGCAGAAAGAAAAACAACACTAAAAATTAGGAAGCGAAACTTACCATGCATTAAACTAATTAAGATGCAATATAAACACTATTCATGCACAGTATTCTGTACTTTCAGTATTATGCTTTGAGCCTAAGGACGTTTTTCTGTACTGGCTATCTTCCACTGCCGCTTGTTTTTTGTTCATTACTTGGAACAGGAAAAGCTGCTTTCCTGTTTCCTCTATTCCCAAACAAATTCTCAATTTTGAATTAACAAGTGCTCACGTGTGCCTGCACACATGCACACACAGTACAGTATCCTCAGGTAACACACACCTCAGGGAACTAACTATTCTAAATTGCAGATAAATTCTAAAAATAGCCAAAATTGGTTATTTAAGAGGATGGGTAACATTTCTAATAAAAATGGCGAAAGAAAGCATTTTTTTGTTGCTATGGAAACTTCCCATCTAGCAGTGATGACTCCAGAGTAATTCAGACTTGAATGGATGGCCAATTTATCCAACTGACTTCCTCCCTTCTTTTTTTACCATCAACCATGATGACCCCTGCCTTTCAGTCATACCCCAGTCAGCCAGCCAGCACATGCCAGAAAGCTGCCAAAACAGCTTCCAGCTTATTACTTTTGAACAGTATATTACACAGCTGTACCCAAAACCTCTGCAAGTGGCAATATGGTGCTACCACAACTGGCCTCCAGAGCTTGCAGTCAACAGCCCTTGGATAGAAGGGTACCAGAGAAGGTGCGTTAAGTCAACTTAAGCCACACAGCTCAGCAATTTCAACCACTCCTCTAAAAAGGAAATTTCAGACTAACAATTCTGTGCATCAATTTGTTAAAGATTTCAAGGTAACATAACTTTTTATGAAGACTCAGTTCTCATTGATTCAGATCGAAGACACAAGACCAGTTTCTTTCTCCCAGTAACAAACCAAAGAACTTTAGAAACCACAATTCCTGAGGATAGCTGATGGACATCCTGCTACATCAATGAACAATTCAACTGATTTGACACCAGAACAGTCAAACTACAGATACATTTTAATAATTTCTCTTCTTGTCACTAGAATGGGAAAAACCTATTCTTACCCTTGCTTTGTCAAATAGCTCCTTCATACCCAAATGTTTATACACTGATAGACAGATTAGTTTCTAAAAATGCTGATAAACCCCTACAAATGTGTACAAATTACTCTGAAAATTGTCAGATTGAGAACATGTTTCTTCAGATCAAAATTAAGACAAAACTCTCTGGTTTCCTGATCAATTTAGTTTTTAAAAGCTAGAGTTTCACATAGTTCTATGAACATTAAGACAAGGGACAGTGTGATTCTAACTGAAGTTCTGCTTGTAACAATTGAAAAAAATAGAGCTGATGTTCCTCAGTGCCCTTGAATAAGCTTAAAATTAATTAAAAAGAGTGAAAGGCAGGGAGGAGAGAAGGATGTTTCTTGCCAGTTACAACAGTTCAAGATAGATGTTCAAGATAGTTCAACAGTTCGAGATAGTCCTTGCATCCCTTCTTCCCTGGAGTCTTCCTCCATTAAGCAGGATGTGGTACATTCCTTTTCCTTGTCTTACCCTCACTGTTTTGAGCAAAGTCAGATCCTTGAACCCCTAACTCATAAGTGGGCAAGCAGAAATCAGAGCACAACACTAAATTTATGACCAGAGAAAGATATGAGTAGACCAAGCATATCTAGAGTTATAGGTGAGTTTTCTTTATGAATTAAAACTGGCCAAACAGCCCACATGGCAACTTTCACTTTTGGCCAAAAATCTAAGGGACAAGAGAATACTAGAATCTGGAAGAAGTGTCCACCCTGCCTCCCATATACGTCAACAAGTCTTTCAGAAGACCCTATTTCTTCTGTTTCTGACAATCCTCCAAAAACAGGTATTTAAGCGACCTTGACCAATACAGGCCACCAGAATAACTCTGCCTGACCTTTCAAAGCCACTCACTAATAACTGAATTAGACCAAAGCACACAAAGCCTTTTGCTCCATGAAATCAAGAGCCTAGCCAAGCCTAGAGTGGGGTCAACTCTGTAACTATGCAGTCAGCTTTCATACTGCTTTCTAAGATAAACTGGTCAGAGCAGGTGAGGATTTGAAGATGACAATAAAATCACCTGGATGCATCTGTTACTCAAGATTTTAAAAACTGGATGGCTTACAAGTGACAAAAACCAGATCTCCTCCTAAGCACAGGGCAAGAGAGATTCTCTCTTTGCCTGAAGAAAACATGCTGCTAGGCAGTACCCCATATGGCATTTCTTGACAGAGATTAGTCTAACACTAATCTGCAAATTTCTTCCCTCTAACAAGTATTACCACTGAATTCAAGTTAGCATCAGCGTGTACACCATCCTAGGATGGCAGCAGCAAGCCACATACCAGCAAGAACCTTGATAAAAACTCTGGACTACAAAATCTGGATAGGTGAACCTTGTACCAAGTAACACACGAATAAGACTCCCTGTGAAATGAATGTACACAGAGAAAAAAAGCACAGAATACTTCTTATGAGAATCATTAGTCTGAATCTGCTTATATTAATGAAGAACCAATCCCTTTCTTCTTTTCCTTTTGGTATAGTAAGTAGCCGCCAGGGGCTTATTTTTTCATTAAGCTAAACAGATGTCTGATCTATAGCACCCAAAAGAGCTCATTTCTTGCCAAGGCAGCCTTAGAAGGGGCTATGAAACCATTCTTGATTATATCTAAAATATACTTAAAATGAAATTCAAAAACAAGTTACTGAAACTAAACAAACAACATGAAAAACATGAAAGGGACATTTACAACTTAATTTTCAAATCTGTATGAGGGCCTAGTATGTAACCAAAATAATTTAGCTAAGACATTGAGGCCTAATACATAATTAAGCTGAAAGTTGAACTTAATTTAATCTCTTGAGAACCGAAATCAAAAATCAAGGAGTCAAAATGGGTGGAGAGCAGTCAAGAGCCTTCCATGCAGTTTTCTCCTCTATGCAGTAACTTCAAAGTAGTGTGAAAAATCTCTGAACACTCCGGGAATATCGAACTCAGCCACAAAGTGCTCTTCTTTGCACATCTTCATTTCTGTTTTGGGGGTTGGAACAGGAACAGATCGTACGTGGCATATGGCCCAATAGCCGTCAGCTTGGTAAATATACCCACAGCATACTTTCATGAGGTAGCTGGTGGTGTTAGAGTAGCAGTTCAGACCAAGGCAAGTTGTTCAGGACAGCACACTACCAGGAGAGCAACATTTGTCAGCTGGTTTCAATGCTGTGTTGTTAACACCACCAGTTCAACATGCCTTCCAACAGAACATCAGATTAAACTCTTGCTATTTTGGCATTAAAGATATTGATTGTCGGAGCTATCCGGACAGCCTGTAGTAATTGGTAGTTTGTGCAAGTAGTGCCCAGTCACTGGTAAGGTGCTTGCTACGGAGCAAACTAGCAATTAGCTGAAATCTTTAACACCAGTATTTTCCATCTACAGAGACTCAGCACAAGCCATACAAAGCTTGATGTGGATTCTTAATCATCTGGACCCATAAAAAGAGGCATTAATCCATAAACAACTCAATGAAAATCAACAGGGAAACAACATGCTTGCTGGGTACCAATGTGGATGGCAAATGGTTCTGAGGTTCTCAATTTGATGAAGATTTTTGCTACTATGCCATTATTATTCACTAGTTTCACTAGATTGATTGGGCAGGCAACCTAGGGATGAGCCTCTGGAGATGCAGTTTATAGTGCTAAGGCTTTGGTTGGTTTCAGACAGACCACGATTTAGATTTCTATTGGTTTTCCTCAACAAAATCGTTTGTTAGGATGATACCTGAACTGGCCTGCTAGAAGGATCTTTGCAGCTGCCTTTCTAGCAAGTCCATTTATTATCACTAAAGATTGTCTTGGTTGAGATACACTGGATAGTTCAGTGATAGTCTCAGCATAACTTATGTTTTCACTTGGTAAGACAGCAAGAGCTGCATCCTAAAGCTTTGAGGCTTTAAAAAAAACAAATGCCACCTGAAAAGTCAAATTTGTTACCTGCAACCATCAGTTAGCTAATTAAATACAATTAAACCAGATAATGACCTAAGTATTGTTTCAAAACTTTTATATAAATACCAGGATGAAGAATCTGAATAAATGATATCCTGGCTTAAATTACTTTTGCTCTTGACTTTCATTTTTAAATTCTGTTATCAGCCTAAACCACCCTTTTACTTAAAAAAAAAAAAAAAAAAAAAAATCCAAAAAAACCCCAACCCTCTAAATCAACAAAAACTAACTTTCTGCTTCTCAGTGTGTGTGTACATCTATATACATACACACACACACACAACATACATGTATGTTCCCACATTTGAAGGAAAACACAAACTCATCTCATTTACTTTAAGCCCCAATTCCTATACTCTACTGTAAATTTTAATTATATAAAGCTGCTGATGAGCTAAGGCTACTACATATGTGGTTTTACCCCTAATGTCTGTATTCATGTGCTCCCTCAACCATTCATAGTAGTTTCTAACCTCACATACTCATATTGAAATATTTTTTACTTTGCCCCCTACCCACCAATTCGGTGTTTCTATTAGATGCTATGTAAGAGAGTTACAGACCCTGACAAGTTCTTGGCCACTTCGGTAGTATAGTCGTAACCTTGGCCACTTCTAAAGAACTGTTACATTCATTTCATCGCCAGCTCTCATTGTGCTTTTATTTTAAACGTCACTAGAAAGGTTTACTTTTCAGGACTTATAACTTGAGACTGGTAAACTGAGCAATGACAAAGAAGTGTATTAAATTATAGTCACTATAAAGGTGTAGCAAATTATGGCATTTGGCAGTTATCTTTTAAGAACAATATTCAGGAATGGGACTGTATTTTTTCCTAGATTTTTTTTTTTTATTGGCTCTCAACACCTGGGGGCTGTAGGGTGAGGGAGAGGAGAACCATCATGGTTTAGACCCAGCCGGTCACTCAGCACCATGCAGCTGCTCACTCACCCCTCTACCCACTCTCTCCAGGGCAGGATAAGGAGGAGAACTGGAAGAATGTAAACCCCACAGGTTGGGATAAGAACAGTTTAATAATAGAATAGTTAGGGTTGGAAAGGACCTTAAGATCATCTAGTTCTAACCCTCCTGCTAATAACTAAAATAAAGTAAAATATAGTGATAGTAGAAAGAATACTAATAATGATACAAAACAACAAAAGAAGAAATGAAAGCTCAGAAAACACAAGTGATGCACAAGACACTTGCTCACCACCCAGTGACCAATACCCAGCCCAACCTGAGCAGCAATCAGTCCCTTCAGGGTAACTTTCCCCAGTTCATATACTGGTCATGATGTGCTGTGGTATGGAATACCCCTTTGGCTAATTTGGGTCAGGTGTCCTGTCTCTGCTTCCTGCGCCCATTTTCACTGGCAGAGCACAAGACACTGAAAAGTCCTTGATCAGGGTAAGCATTACTTAGCAACAACTATCAGCACTGTTCTCAGTGAAGCCAAAACACAGCACTGTACCAGGAAGAAAATTAAGTGATACAGCTGAAACCAGGACACAAAACAAAAAGCCAAAGCCTACCTTCCCACATGTAGAATTACAGATTTATTCTGACTTCAAATGAAATGGAGAGGAAAAAAAATTCACAAGATTCAATATTTGTAAAGTGTGTGAACATACAGCTACCTCATTTTCTTCCTATTTATATTTTCTATCGGATAACTAGATTAATCATTAATGCATATGTGTAATACAGACTTAATACTTCTTCCCTCTCAGAGTTTGAGTAGTAGGTGCTAGCTCTTATGAAAAAGCTTAAGATGAACAATTTGAAAGAAAGAATGAAAGTTATGTTTTCAGTTTACAAGACACCAATATCCATTTCTGAAGGCCACTTTCCCCAATGAAGGCCTTTGCCCTCATTGCTGTGTTTCCATTCAGGAAGGATTCAGCGAGTTTAAACGCATGATTAGCAAGTAGAGGATAGCAAGTACTGAAATGAACCACAAATGAAGTCCTCACACATTACAGAAGTAGTTGTCAGCCTTCTGTAATAGCTAGAAGGGCATAGGATCCTGTTTTCAGAAGCATCTCCTTGTAGGTAAAGAAATACTTGTTTACAGCAGTGTTTGGTACACTTTACCAATTCCATTTGTTTTAAAAGCATAATATTAAAGTTACATAACAGGCATTGTTAAGGTAACCTCTTTCACTATTCAGTATTAATGTATATTTGCTTTGGACGCAGAAGGAAGTTCCAACTGCCAAAACAAAACGGCAAGAAGTCATTAAAACCAGCAAATTATAAAAGTTAAAAACAAACAAATTGCACAGCTACTTTAAGCATAACACAAAGTACATCTTTCTAGTCAGCAAATAGCACCTTATTTAGTATTAAGAGTGTCTTCACTTGCTACACTGTAGTGTTTTTTAATGGTTATATCAACCCATTCAAAAAATCTCTAGGAAAGAAAATCAGAAATGCAACCCATGAACAAAACTTAGCTTTCAAACTATTTTTTTAAGAAGCTGGCATACCAATTTAGAGAAAAACAAAAAAACAAAACCAAAAACACATCCTGAGGGCTCACTTTATTTACAGGGCCAATAGAAGAGAAAATCCATCCTGATTTTCTGTGCAGTTTTGGTTTAAAGTCCTGTTTTGCTAGTGTTAGGGGTAAAATCCCAAGCCAACAGCACTAGAAAGCTTCATAAAACAGAAAGTCTAGCACTGCCCATTTATAGCCCTTCTGTGATTCAAACTTGAGAGAACTAGATGCTCAAGTTTCAAATTTATTTCATTATGAGTATCTCTCTTCTTCCAAATGAAAGAACAGCGACTTTCAAAGCAATTTTATCTACTGCATGGGACTGACTCAAGAAGACACTGGCTATACTGTCTGCCAGTCCAGCTGGGATATGTCACAATCATTAGGGTTGGAAGGGACCTCTGGAAATCATCTAGTCCAGCCCCTCTGCTAAGGCAGGGCCACCTAATAGTACATTACTGCATACATACTGAAGAAACAACTAGGGTACAGCTAGGTTTGCTAGGCACCGCAAACATAGCTTATTGATTCAGTCCACTGAAAACTTGGGGATTTGAAGATGCCTTATTACAGGCTATCAGCCATTCCTGATCAAGATGACTATATAAATGGCATCAAATTTACAGTATGGTAGCGAGTACTACCAACCCCCTTAAAACACTGTTTTATGTTATATTATAAATAAATTCTTAGTGTCAGGCATTAAGAGAGATAAATCCAAACTATGCTAAATATATCTTTGTAAAAAGACATCTGTTTCTATGAAGAACAACAAATACAGAAGAATCTTATACCTCACAGACACTGAACTCAGTTTATCCACAAATACTGTGCCACTGAGTGACAGAGATTGCCCATCTAACGGAAGTTGAAAAGAGCTTATATGACAGCTGCTTTTTACAAGTGACAATAAATATAATACACTGAATCACATGCAGGTACAAATTAGCATACTAAACAATTAAACCAGGATTATCTCAGCTGATTGAAAGAACGCTCCGTAGCAAGAAGGTTTTTCTAGAAATTGTTTAGGAGCAGTCCCAGCCCCAACACATTTGAACAGGAAAGGGGAAAAACAATGTCAGAACTTTCGGAAAAGTGTTCTCCCTCCCTGACTCTCAAACTTCAAGCTCCTCTGCTGCTCTCTCTAATGAGTTGCCTAATAAGTACCTAGTCGTGCTAAGACTTTCATGTATAATTTTAAAAATTCTGAAGTAGAAAAACATTAGGATACTTCTACATACGATCTCTTCTAAGAAACCCACACAAAACCATCAACACCACTTCTAGTCCCCATCCTTTTTATATTCATCATTTTTAAGGAAAAGTGGCAATTACATGTGTGCACGTAGTCAGGAATCAGTAACAGAAGTAGTAAGAATACTCACGGTACTTCCCCCCTGTGTGCCGGCTAACACAGGAAAGGTGATCAAAAAAACCTGGGTAGCCACCCCTCAAAACTCTTTAAAGACTCTAAGTTCTTTCAGAAAATCTTTATTTTTCCTGTTGGCCCATTAAAGAAATATTTCTATAATTTTGTTATTATTGCTGAAAAAATGTTACCACAATGCTGACCAGTTTAACAAATCAACTTTTAAATAAAAAAAGCTTTACAAAGCAGGGAAGAAAAACCTCCAAAAACAATGCCTGATGAAACTGCTGCACTGGAAGCTATTACCAGTGTTTAATAAACCTACTGAAAAGTGATGGCTGCAGCACAGTGGTAGGACTGAGCATGGGTGAGTACTTACAAAGCTTTCTTCAATCTTTTTTTAAATTGGTTTCAACAGTAATTATAGTCCAACATTAGCCAGACTTGCTGCCAATAAATCAAGCCATTTCTTGCACAGCACAAAAACTGGCCAATGCAGTTTGTATTTTATTATATTTTGATTTGTCTGTATTAAAACAAACACCTTTGAAGTAGAAAGAACTAACCTGGGCAGCACATGAACACATGATGGTACACACAAACATGCACACGCTCCTCAAACCACATTAGTCTTCTATTTGTTCTTCTGCATAGCAAAAAAACTTGAGGAGTTATGAATTCTATTCTTGTTTGTCAAAAGTCACCAAGCCAACACTTTCTTAAAAATAAAAAGTTGTCTTTCCCTTCTACAGAATACTCAGTAGCCAGAATCAAGATGAGTAAAATTTTAGAAGTTTCATGCCTTCTCAAGCCAGTCCAGCTTGACCTAGAAGATGCTATCACTCTCAGTCACCTACTAATGCCTTGCATGAAAGGTTACCAGTTACCTCTGACCCTTTCATGCCCCAGGTCAACCGCAACAGTGAAATGTACAAATGCTTTTAGACTATTTCAGCAACTGGCAAAAAGTGTAAGTTTTAGCACATACCTTCCCGCAGGCAAAACAGACAGAAGCAAGAGTATACAGGGTTAAAGTCTCAGCTTCCTTCCCTTATGGTTGTATTCTACTGTTAAAATACAGTATTTGAATTTTTAGAAGCGTTAGTTTTTTTTCTAGAGAGAGAACAAGGTAATGCTTTGCAACAATCATTAGCTATTATCAAGCCACCTCTTCCTAAAGAAATAAGACTGACCATAAGTTATTATTCCCTTAATTCAAAAGGAGACCTCCACACCTCTATGACAAAACAAAATCCTACAATGATGCTTACTCCTGAGGCAAGTAACTTCTTCAAAGACTGGTTAAGTCACAGGGAACATGCATGTCCACAAGATAAACTAAGTGTTGGCATAGCCAATCCCCACACCCAGGCATTTTTCAGTGTTATTTGGTTTTTTTTAATTGAGTATAGGTTTGAGGCACTGGTAAACACCCTCCCCCCCCCAAGTATTTTACCAGAATAGAGACACTACACCCCCACAGGGAAAAAAAACCAAAAAAACCCACACCAGTATACAACAGAATAACTCTTTGTTCACAACCTGAAGACATTAATATCCTGGACTAACTACTGAAGTAAGATGTTAGATTCAACTGCTCTGGCAACTATATAATCTGATTTATGTTTACTAACAGGTTACAACTGAAGTTAAAAAGAGCAAACATGATTAAGCTTCCATTTAAGTGTTTTAAAAGTGGACAATATGTGCAACTGGAAACTGGAATAACTGTATTAGGGTACAGAATGACAAGGTGCTCTCACTTCATATATACGGTGCATTTCTGGTACTTCTGTCAAAAAAGAGACTAGAACATGAAAACAGAGAAGGAAACAAAGTAATGGAATTCCTTCCCCCTAAAGATTAAGCAGGCCTTGGAGAAAAAAAAAATAAATAAGAACCACCATCTAAAGATGACAGTATAAAAAACTTCAACTAAATCATTAACAACAGGAAAGAAATCTTACCCAGCACCTCAGCTAAGCAACCTTCTAAGCCATACACTGGCTTGGAGAAAAACATACCAGGATAGAAGACCTTTTATCTACTGTGTTTCTGAATCTCTCAAGTATCAGCTATTGACCACACAGCAAATATGAGAGGTCCACGTTGCTTCATATGTAGCATGGCTCTTTTGGTATTACATCGAGTAACCAAGGCATGGGTAATGCAAGAAGAATCATTTGCATTCTTTCCCATAAACATCTGCTTGGCAGGAATACTAGAGACAAGAAAATAGGCAAGATATACCTTGCTTTCAAACACAAGTACAATAGCATCCCTTGAGAAGTAAATGAAGAGGCATTTACTTCAGTAGGTCACCTGCATGCTGCAGCAACAGTTTAATACCTCTGTACATGCTTACGGGCTTCTACTGTAGTTTTCAAACTGCAACAAGTCATTTTCACCAACTTCCAGCATGGGCATCCATGACCTAGCATACTGGGAATCATTTCAATCCCTTTCCAAACCTGTTGTACAGCTTCAGTCAACTAACATCTTTTTTCCCTGACTGCAAGACAGAAACACACATTTGCTCATTTTGGTAAATACTACTTTTTTATCCATAGAAGTCCAAGGCATCATTAATTCAGTTAAGTGCTACAGAAGTGTCTATAAATAAATTATTTGTGGGCTGCTGCTGCTTATGTTGGCCCTGTTCTCCGAACAGCAGACAGTTTCCAGTCTTTACAGTCTTCCAGTTGCATTAAATGCATATGCATTAAACACACTTAAAAAAAAAAAAAAAAAAAGAGAAAAAGTGAACCAGCATATTTCCCAATCAACTCGTAGTCTAGAAGGACTTTTAAAAAGCCATGTTAAAACACATGTACAAGGAAACACTAAGACAATCTTCTTCAAAGAAAAAGGCCTAAAAACATATTAATAATGTGTTCCAGCATATTTCCATATTTACTAGTCTTCACTATGCTAAAAAATAGCCTCCTTTTTGCTCACATAAGCACCAGCTAACATACGTCATGATTACAGCCAGCCACATTATAATGTAAAGTTTACATTACTATTTGTGTGCAATTACTCTATTAATTAAGTTAATGAGTCAAGCACTGAGGTGTTCCAAATTGTATGGAGACTAAATAACGCCCACTGGGAATGGCAATCATACTATATGTGCCAGTCACATTCATAGAATGGTTAGGGTTGAGAAAGGACCTTAAATTATTTAGTTCCAGCCCCCCCACCATGGGTAGGAACACTTCGCCCTAGACCATGTCACACAAGGCTCCATCCAACATGGCCTTGAACACTTGCCAGGGATGGAGCATTTTCACTTCTTTGGGCAACCTGCTCTAGCACCAAACCACCCTCACAGTAAATAACTTCCTTACATCTAATCTAAACTTCCCCTGTTTAAGTTTAAATCCATCATTCCTTGTCCTGATGCTACAGTCCCTGATGAAGACAGTCCCTTCCCCAGCATCCTTGTAGGCCCCCTTCAGGTACTGGAACGCTGCTATGAGGTCTCCACGCAGCCTTCTCTTCTCCAGGCTGAACAGCCTCAACTTTCTCAGCCTGTCTTTTTACAGGAGGTGGTCCAGTCCCCTTATCACTCATGGGGACTTGATCACTCATAGCCCTCCTCTGGACTTGCTCTAACAGTTCTGTGTCCTTATGCTGAGGACACTAGAAATGCACACAGTACTCCCAAGTGGGGTCTCATGAGAGCAGAGTAGAGAGACAGGATCACCTCCTTCGACCTGCTGGTCACACTTCTTTCGACGCAGCCCAGGATACAGTTGGCTTTCTGGGCTGCAAGCGCACACTGCTAGCTCATGTGCAGTCTCCCATTAATCAACACCCCCAAGTCCTTCTCCACAGGGCTGCTCTGAATCACTACTCTGTCCAGCCTGTAGCTGTGACTTGGATTACCGTGACCCAGGTGTAAGACCTTACATTTCACTACACTGAACTTCATGAGGTTGATATTGGCCCACCTCAGAAGCATGTCAAGGTCCCTCTGGATGGCAACCCTTCCTTCCAGTGTATCAAATGAATCCCATAGCTTAGTGTCATCAGTAAACTTGCTGAGGGTACCTCAGTCCCACTGCCATGTTGCCAACTAAGACTGGTCCCAACACCGAATTCTCAGTCCCTTTCCAATTCTACTCCTATTCACATATGATTAAGCATCATAGATAAGTAAACTGTGGTTTTCACTGGGAAGTCTATCACGAAGGACAACTAAAAAAGAAAAATGCATGTACACTACAACATATTATAGAAGCATAGATTAGTTTGGGTTGGAAAGGACCTTAAGATCATCTAGTCCAACACCCCTACCATGGGCTGGGACATCTCACACTAAACCACGTCACCCAAGGTTCTGTCTAACCCAGCCTTGTACATTACCAGAGATGGAGCATTCACAACTTCCTTGGGCAATACATTCCAGTGCGTCACCACCCTCACAGTAAAGAACTTTTTCCTTATATGTAATCTAAACTTCCCCTGTTTAAGTTTGAAGCTGTGTTCAAATGGGTTCTCCTATTAAGATTCAAGTCTCTTGCATTTAAAAAAAAAAAAAAAAAAAAGACACCAAATCTGCAAACACAGAAATTACAAAAAAAACCCTGCATATATGTTTTAGTTAACATTTAAAGCTCTCCACTAATCAACCATGGGAACTTTACAATCTACCCTGAAGTACCAACAAGGAATAAGAAAGTAAATTTTGGTCTCAGCAGCCTGTCATTCAGAAACTTGAGAAAATAAGCAGACAATAAACTTACAGCAAAGATGCTGAAAATGACAAGTCTTACAGTTGCACAGGAACTAACCTTTTAGCCAAGAACGAATACTTTAACATCACAGCAATATACTGTAAAGACCGAATGTATCACAACAAAGTACATCTATTTACACCTCTATAAACATCTACACCAACAGATTTCTTATTTTATTCTAGGAGCTTTCCTAGTAGCTAAGATTCCTCCACCAAAACTCAATCAACTCTTACCTGAATTTGCTGAAATACTCTTACAAGGAGTTTACAATTTTTAATGATCTTACTTTAAGATGCTAGCATGCATCTTTCTGCAAAGCAAACAAATGAGAACTCATTGAAGTGCATCAGAAAAAGTGTACTAAATATTCCCACCCACCTACCTCAAACAAGCATTTCAGGAAGGAGAAAATGGTAAAGCTGAACGTGTATTTTTGTTCTCAAACACTGTTTTTTAGTATCAAGACATGTAGTTTAGAGGCTCAAATACATCAGCTTTTAAGTTTAGCATTTGGCCTGGTGTGAACATTTTAAATGAAATTTCAGAATCCCTCAGAACAGTGGATTTCCAAATTAAGCAAATCTATTCATTCTGAGTTTCTGGATTAATGCGGGAAAAGGAGTGAATAATGATTTAATAGACCTCTTTCAAGTCACTGCACCTTGCTGGTGGGCAAAACAGAGAGTAATGCAGAAGGAAGATGGGGAAAAAAAAGAAAAAATCAATCAGCATCAACAACCAAACTCCACACAATCTCCACTGTATACCTATAAAAACAAATCAAACAACAAAACAACTGGCAGCCTTTGATTAAGCCTAAAGTCTCCTAACAATAGAACAGGCTACTGACACTTAGCTGACATGCCAACATTGACAGTTTAAGAGAAGAGAGTACTAGGAATTACACAGAATGACAAAAACTGCAATAAGCAACTAGAAGACAAGCCTCAAACCTCACAATAAGACTAGTAAAGTAAGATGGATGTATGGCTTAACCAAAAAGAAAACATGAGTACTTAAGGCTGCAGCAAGCAAGCGTTTACTCTAAATAAAATTAACTTCCTCAAGAGCATGTTCTCTTAATTTTTGTCAAATACCAGAGCAGTAGTTCCAACAACCACTTTCTATTAAAAACCACCTGTCATGTCATTACAGTCACCTAGAAAAAGTCAGAACACTCTTCAGAAGTAATGACAAATTTACCTGTTCAGTAATACTTACCTCATGCTCTTGGTTATCTTGTCCATCTTTGCCACTTTTTCCACTCTTGACTGATTTTGCAGGTTCCTTTTTTTAACAAAAAAAAAAAAAAAAAAAGTAGTTTTCAGTCTGAGTTATTTTGAAGACGAGATCTAGACAGATTTTTCAAGCCAAGAAATCAGGTTTTCTTTAGACACCCTCTAAAAATACCAAAATTGATAGCACAAAAATTATACAGTTTTACTGGAAGATGTAAATACTGAACTATCAATCTCTACAAAGCTGCTTTAAAGATTTTTCATCTGCAGGAAGGTTTTGGAATTTTATTTATGCCTCAAAATTCATCCATGAAGTACATAAATATAAGCTTTCACACAGATAAGTAGGCATGGACAAATTAAATGCAAGCAATTTGAACCACGCCTAACAACTTACCCTTATTGTCTTCGGTTTTTAACTTCAAGAATATTTATAACTGGTTTAGCTTTGAAATTAGCATCAGTGCCAGTTTTACATTCCATTACTTGTCTGTTCTAGGGGCTAGAGAGTCTAGTATAGACTAAGGGCCACAACTCAAATTTCTCCCTCCCAGCATTATATTTAACTTGTACCCTTTACCCAAAGCATATTTTTGAGATTCGTTACCCTCAGAAAGTAAAGTTGCAATGTTTTTACTATCAAGGGTGGCAAGAATATTGAGAAAAAGTTAAAACAAACCAACCCCCATAAACTGTAAAACACCCAAGCTCCCTACATCTAATTTTGAAATGCTGAAAAACTAAAAGACAAGCAGAAGACAACTGAAAATAAAAGTTCTAAAGGGAGATCAGCTGGGTGAGGCAGGCCTTAACACTTCACTGTTTTATATTTCCACTCATATAGCTAATTGTCTATCACACTAAATGCAGCACAGTTAACTTGCTGTTGGATTTTGAAGTTTTCTGCAGCCATTACTTGCGCAAGATCCTTTCGTGACTGCCAGAAAAGTCACTCCCGGGAGTACCGGGAAAATCGAAGGCAATGCAGGGCCAAAGCAAGATCCTTTCCCATTGTCAGAAAAAGGAGGTGAAAAGATTTCGAGCGGTGATTAGCGCTCCTTGAGCGCTCACGGTGATCCTCCAAGCACAACTTCAGCTGCAGCCACAGCCACGCAGCTGTGAAACTTCCCGGGACGGGGACCGGGAAAGCAGCTGTGGGGCATCCCTCGCCCTCAGTCCTGCCGTGCCGCCATGAAAAATGCCCCTGCGCCTCGAAACAAGCCCGGCCCACCCCGAGGTAAGGGACCCTCCGTACCAGCTCAGGCTCCTGCTAGGCACGGCGGAGCACACGTTTTCCCTCCCCTCCCTCCAGCACTCCCCCGCACACCAAAACTACAGCCTCTCTCCACTGACCCCCTCCCTCCGGCTGCCCCCAACTCCGCGCCCGCCCCTCGCGGGCTCCGCTCCCCTACTTTGCTGAGCAGACCCCAGGGACCCGGCGAGACGACACCGGGATCCCCTTTCTCCAGCGGCTACGGCATCCCCCGGACTAGGCCTCACCGGGACCTACCCCCTCCCCAGCGCCCGGCTCCAGGGGGAACTCAGGGGGCCGGCATACAACAGTGAAGAGACTGGGCGGCCCATCACCCGGCTCTCTCCAGCGGCAGGGAGCGCCCCACTGCCTCCCTCAGCGCTAGGCTGCGCTCGCCACTGCAGCCTCCTGCCGAGTTCTGCCCCAGCCCCTCCTCCCCGCGGGGCCTGCGCCCCACAGCTTCCCCACGCAGGGCCAAAACCCCGCCACGATCACAGCGACTCACTTTTTCCTTCTTGTTTTTATTCGGCATGGCCGCCCCACGCACCGCAGCCGGAGAGGCGCAACCGCCGCGACCCCACTCCGCGCCGCACCCGCGCCGCTACTCCCCCGGCCTCAACTCCGTCCCTCCTCCCGCCCCCTTCTTCCTCCGCCCCCCGCCCGCCGTGAGCGGGCAGCAGCCCCCCCCATTGGCTGCCCTTGTCACGTGAGCCGCGCTCCCGAGACGTCACCTCGTAGGCCGGGCTTGCGACGGCTTCCAGCCTCCTCCCTCCTGTCACGATCACGAGTGGCGGCGGCGGCAGCAGCAGGGACAGGGCCGAGCCGAGCCGAGCCGGGTCCCCATCTCTCCAGGCTCCGCCCGGCCTGCGGGGCGGCCCCGCGGCTCCAGCCGCGCCTTGAGGTGGGCCCCTCAGGCTAAACTGTTCCGCCCCAAACCCCCCGCTTCCCTTGCGGAGGGGAGCAGTGGCGCGCTCTGAGGTGTCCCCAGCCCCTCCGGCAGGATCCGCCTCAGCTGATGACACCCCGTGGGAAGTGCGGGGTCCCTGCAGCTCCCCGGGTGCGAGGTGCCAACTGCAGCCCGCCCTTGAGTTGAGGGGTGGGGGTTTGGCCGCTGTGGCTGCAGGGAGAGGTGGGACCCGCCGTGCGGTGTCCGGGAGGCTGTCCCTGGGAATCTGCACAGGTCTGATGAAGAAAAAATATAAACAGGGCATATCTGACGCACGCTGGCCCTCTCATACAAATCCAGCGTGGGCATCATCTGTTTGAGGACTTCAATATATGCTTGCAGTATATGGATAAAGAAAAGGTGAGCTTTGCATAGTTGCACCCTGATTTTATAACAGTATCTTGATCCCTTGTTTGTTTTCAAAAGCCTGGGTGCAGATGGGTTGTTTCCATGATGCCCACCGGTACCAGATTTTTTTTTTCTTTTTCTCAAACAAATCACCCTTTGATCTCTGAAACGCAGAATGCAAAAATCAGAACAATCTGCTTTAACAAAAGAAGAAAAGTGCATATCTGATGACTGGAAATCCTGCAAACTGTTTCTTACATAGCCAGATTAAGGCCCAAGATACTGTTACCTGAGGGGAAAAAAAACCACCACAGGGAATATTAATACTCATAATAATGCCAGTATATAAAGCATTTGAAATTTAGGTTGAACATGCTTATTAAATGCTAATTGTGCTGTGCTACTAAAGGGCAGAAAAAATACAGCCTAATAAATACCAGCATAAAAGTGAAATCAATCTTCTTCCTTACCCAACCTAAGAGAATCAAAGCCAGCATAAATAAATTACTGGGTTCTAATTTTTAGGAGCTGGGATTTCTAATAACCACTTGTTTCTGATACGATGGTGTCTGACATCAGCTTGTATCCATTATATTTGAACACTTCGCTTTTGCTCTGGTGACAGGACTAAGAAACCTTCCCTTTTCCGAGCCCTGCAAAAGAGTCTACTCACTATGGAGAACTGCTGCTTCTTGCTTCAGTCCCTTTCCTGCTTCTTCAGTCCCTTTCCTGCTTCTTCAGTGCTAGAAAACAAATTATGCCTGCCTTTCCCTGATCTCTGTTTTGAGGATTTATAAATGAGGTGTAGTTATTACTTGCGTGCTTCTTTTAAGAGTCAGTCATGAATGAGTTACTACTAATAAATGAGGCTTCTGACAATAGAACAACATGGATTTTGAACATACTAAGACACAATAAAGGGGGGACATCTACCTCCATCTGTATTTCGGAGTTTGATCAGTGTATGAAAGAGTTTGTACAGCTGAGGATAAACTTGGGAGCTTCCAGTTCTTTGTTAGGTTTCAGTTTCATGAAACCCTAAACTGCTCTTAATTCCCAGCTGTTGTGTTCCTTTCTCCCTCCTTTGCACTGGTGCTGGTATTGTGCAGCTCCTTAAACCAATTCATTGAATTGGACAGGTTAAAAACTCTCCCTGTATCCTGTGTCGTGTTCTCCCCCTTCTCTTTTCCTTCCCTCCTCCCTCCTCCCTCCTCCCACCAAATGATGTGGTTTTGTCGTTTTTTTTTGATTTCTTGAACTGGCACACCATCACCTGCTTCTGTAAACATTAGCATTGGCCAAAGGAAGGGGTGGAAATTTGTGGCGGGGGTGGGATGTGACCTCAACAGCCTAGATTTAGATCAGTTTAAGCAGCTTAATGAGTTTCTCATTGGCTCTTGGCCTCCTTTGTGCTTGCTAGTGCTCATAGTTTTTCCAAATAATGGAAAAACTCTGTCGGTTTAGTTGTTACCCAAGTACTTCTGAATAGCAGCAGCAAAAAATATCTGTCCCTATTTTGCTTTTAGTTGGGAAATCTTGACTCAATGTGTCTGAATACAGCTTCAGAAGATGGCACAGACTTGGTTAACATTTAGGAGGTTTTCTTTGTGACCACAGATGTAGAAACTTTTGTGAAAACTTGACTCCCCCTCACCTCACTTGCTGGGGAAAGGGCTTTATTCACCGGTAACAGAAAGCAATTGCGTTTTTCAAGGCCTGCTGTATTATATGAAATAATCAGTGGGTGGAGGTGGTTTACAAGAAAAACAGTTCCATCTGTATGTATGCTCTAGTGACTTCAAAAAATAATGAGAATAAGTCAAGTGATTTACATTTTCATGCGGCGCTAAGATGAAATCTTATTTTTACCACAGTGGTACGTCACTGTGGGCCTAATTAGTCTGCTACAGAGTAGGAATAACTATGTAAACAAGGTGATGTAATACAAGTGTGAGTATGACTATATTAATATTTGCATTAGCTTCTGAATATGTTTCATGCAAACTAAGTCCAGATTTTCAAAATCCAGAATAGATTCAGAATGATTAGGCTATCTCTGTAGTTAAAATAGCAAAAATTAATGTATGCAGCACAGCTACATTTTTTACTGTATTGATTAAATTGTCTAAATTTGCAAAAGTTTAATTGCCACATAATTTCAAGTCTGTATAATATTTAATAGTCTGAAATGTCCAGTGTGCCAATGAAAGGGGAATATTTACACAGTCCCTTTCAACTCTATTAGATAGTACTTTCTTTTTCCTTTTTTTTTTTTTTAATCCCTTTACAAGAGTTGAGCAGTCATGCTCTGGCCTGAGTTTATTGAACAGAGCACTGTCACTGTGGTAGGGATAACTTCTATCCCCAGTTGTACGATTTTACTGCTTTCCATGCTCTCTCTAGTTCAATTGAGTGATCTGCCAGTTCAGCTTGCTGAAATGGCACAAAACTAACTGAAAAGGGAAGACAGGAGACAATGAGACCTTTTGCTAGCAAGCTGTTAATTTAGCTCAACAGAAACCATGCAACTGCTCTTTTGGACAAAGTTTGAGGAGCCAGTGCACTGTCATCATTATACATAATTGTCCAACATTGGCAGGCTGTTTCTTAAAACACTTCTTTGCTGACTGAAGCAGAGAGTGGCTACAGCAAAGGCAGGACCTCTTTGACCAGGGCATCATCCCAGTGAGGTCAGGGTGGAGACAGTCACCAGCCTGAGACAAGGCAAGGTAACAGGTCAGGGGGCCATCCAAGGAGTCCACTCAGGAACAACAACAGAGGGCCAAAGACCAGAAGAGAGTCAAGGATATCTATAATACAAATCCAAAATTACAGGAGACAAGCCCAGGGAGAGGACTGCTTATATTATCAGTCTAAGGTTTGTCCAGTAGTCTGGGGCCAGAGACAAGACTACCTATGCTGTATGCCTGAGGTCCACTGAGGAAGTTCAGTCAATAAGTCATGCTGGAAGGAGACGGAGTCAGACACAGGTACAACTCTGATGAAGCAGGCCAGGCGTGGGTGCCAATGCCAGAGCTTAAATGGAGTTCCTGGACCCGTTGGAAATGTTGTCATGTATAGCTGGTAACTGGCATGGTATTAGACATTGTCAATAGCTACTGTCCATGTTCAATGACACATTGATTCTGGATTTCTCTTTGGGTTAACTTAATTTTAAATGAACATGAAAAAAAATAAGCGTGGAGAACTCATGCAGAATGTTACTGAGGCATAATACTGGTTTTGGCTGGGATACAGTTGCATTTCTTTGTAGTAGCTTATATGGGGCTAGCTGTGTTTTGGGTTTGTGATAAGAACAGTGTTAATAACACGTTATTGCTGAGCAGTGCTTACACAGAGTTAAGGCTTTCTCTGCTCCTCATACCACCGCACCAGCGAGTAGCCTGGGGGTACACAAGAAGCTGGAAGGAGACACAGCCAGGGCAGCTGACCCTAATTGACCAAAGGGATATTTCATACCACATGGCATTGTACTCGACAATAAAACTGGATGGAGGGATGGGGAGGTTGGCCAGGGCTGCCATTGCTTGAGGAATGGCTGGGCATCAGTTGGCTGGTAGTGAGCAATTGTTTGGGTTTTTTTTCATCATGTGTTTTTCTTTTTTTCCCTCCTTTGTTGTTGTGTGGTTGGTTTGTTTTGTTTTTTTTTTTCTTTTTTTATTGTTATTTAAGAATAGTAATAGATTTTGTTATTTTAAATTATTATTAAACTGTCTTTATTTCAACCTATGAAATTTCATACTTTTGCCCTTAGATTTTTGTCCCTGTTCTACTGCAGATAAGGCTGTGAGTGGCTGTGTGGTGCTTAGCTGCCTACTGGCGTTAAACCACAACAGTCATAGAATCATAAAATCATGGAATGGTTAGGGTTGGAAAGGACCTTAAGATCATCTAGTTCCAGCCCTCCTGCCATGGGCAGGAACACTTCTCCCTAGACCATGTTACCCAAGGCTCTGAGCAGCGTGGCCTTGAGCACTTGCCAGGAATGGAGCATTTGCCACTTCTTTGGGCAACAACCCATTCCAGTGCCTCTCCACCCTCACAATAAAGAACTTCTTCCTTTTATATAACCTGAACTGCCCCTCTTTAAGTTTAAACCCATTGCCCCTTGTCCTGTCGCTACAGTCCCTGATGAAGAGACCCTTCTCCAGCATCCTTGTAGGCCCCCTTCAGATACTGGAACGCTGCTATGAGGTCTCCATGCAGCCTTCTCTTCTCCAGGCTGAACAGCCTCAACTTTCTAAGCCTGTCTTCATACGGGAGGTGCTCCAAATCCCTTATCATCCTTGTGGCCCTCCTCTGGACTTGCTCCAACAGCTCTGTCCTTCTTATGTTGAGGACGCTAGAACTGCACACAGTACTCCCAAGTGAGGTCTCATGAGAGCAGAGTAGAGGGGCAGGATCACCTCCTTCAGCCTGCTGGTCACACTTCTTTCGACGTAGTCCAGGGTATGGTTGGCTTTCTGGGCTATGAGTGCACAATGCCAGCTCATGTTCATTTTGTCATTGACCAGCACCCTGAAGTCCTTCTCCACAGGGCTGCTCTGAATCACTTTGCCAAACCTGTAGCTGTGCCTGGAATTGCCCTGACCTGGGTGTGGAATAGGAATATATTAAAAAGTATCTAATAATATTTAATGATAGTTAAAACATCTTATCTCTTTGTGGCTACAGTTTGAACACTGGTTATTAAGTATTGCAATGACCTACATGTGGGAATTTGGATGATGGTCAAAGTAAAAGACAGGCTATTAAGCCAGGTGAACTATTTGTCTTTTGCAGAATGCAAATTCCTGTGAAAAGTGCTTGCATTTGAGTGCTGGTACTCAAATTCGATGGGAATTACAAAAATAGTGATGTTAAAACACTTTGTACAAATCACTTGATGTTCTTCTGCCTCAGTGAAGCAAATAAAAAGATCATAAAACTAAGACTTTACTGGATGTCATGTAATTGAATCTTTCCAGGAAAATAAACGCAGAGGTGCAACTTCTGCTCTCACATTCAAAATGAGGATGTCTGCTTTCATGTTTCCACTATTCTTTTAGGTTTTATTTTTTGTATTTATAATGAATTAAGATATACTTTAAAATATTATCTAATAATGTGTTAAAATTTATTGGAATTGCCGAGCTTTCAGAGGCTATAAGGGACAAGAGTTTTTTGATAGTTCATCTCTTTTTTGATTCAAAAATAGTGTGTTTTGGTGCAATTTATAGCAGTCTGTTGTTTCCAGCTTTTTGCTGCGTTAAGTGCAATGTTCCTATTTACAAACTACCATTCCCTCTTCCCACATGATACCAAAGGGAAGATTAATTTCCTATCAGAAGAGTGAGACTATTAACATAAAGGCGACTGCAGCTAATACTCCTACATTTTCATTTTTATCATATTTAAGTTGGTATTTATAGAATGAATGAAGAGATCCAATTAATTGTACCTCCTGTTGATGCCATACAAGATTTTCTCTTTCAACACTTCATACTTTTTTCTGCCTTTTTTTTTTAGGATTTGTCATAGCTAATGTAGCTACATATTTTTATCTCAGTGTGGGAAGAGTTGAAAGACATACTCAGAAGGCATACTCAGGACTTAACCCTGCAAGTACCATACGTTTGTCTGCTTCTGAGTATGTTCAGAAGTGTCCTCATTCTCAGATGACGCATATGCTGGATTTCTGATGTTTCAGGAGCGATCTGTGCTTCTTGGTCAGATTGTATGAGTAACTACCATCAACACAGTTTTTAGCTTGCTTCCCCTAGGGCAGGCTGCCTGCACCTATACTGTGCAGTGTTTGGAGGGATGTTGTAGTCTTCTACAGGCCTTTCCAGAGGCTTTTTACATACACAGCACAAATATCACTCCTTTGCTATGCTTATATTCTGTGATCATGCGAGCTCTTAATGTGTACCCTAAGACGGATAATGTTTGTTTTTTAATACTGTTGCCTGAGGCTACACTTAAATCCCTCAGCATCAAGCTGCCCTAGCACATTTCCTTTGTTGGTCAGGATGACTCCTGCAGTGAAGGTTCACCTTTCTTCAAGAGTTGTGATGGTCCTCTGCCACACTGATTTCCTCTCTGCACCTTGAAGTCTGTCTTTGCGTATGAGACAACTGAACAATTTTGAAAAGTTCTTTAATAATGAGTACCCAAGATAAAAAGAGAATTGCTTGCGGCATACCACTTGCCTGCTACCATAGCATGTTATCAGAGAAATATGTTATGGATGACGTTGGAGGATTGGGCCAGGTGAGACTTTGTACTCAAACCATTTCCTAGAGCTATCTAGCTACTGAATGGTTTCTGGGGTCTGTCTGAGAGGAAGTCTCACTTCAAAGGATATTCCAGGAATAATCAAGCATGCTCACGGAGTGAAATCTAATGAAGAGGACTTTGGAGCAAAACGTGATGATTCAGACTGATGGTACAGGTGCACTCAAAATCTCCTTATGCGTTATGTTGGGAGCCTTGGTCTGTAACTCAGTTTTAGATTCTACTCATGGCAAAACTCCTGAGTCCATCATCCTAGATGCAGCTTTTCAGCAAAAGAGTTAAAACGCTTTGTCAGCTTTGGCAGACCACAATATTTCTGCTTAGTCATATTTTCTAAGGTCTTAGCTCCATTTTCACTGAAGGTTTAAAGAAATCAGATACTCTGAAAGAATTTAGACTGAGCAATTAAACATTGGCAAAGTATATAAGCATTTCAAAGTAGAACCTTATAATAGGAAGTGTTAAGCAAACTTAACTACAGATTTCTCTTCCATCTGTATTTATATCATGCTGTGTACAGACTGTCTGGTATGCCTGTACAAACTTTGCCACAAAGTTAACTTTGTCTGCACCTTGTGTTCAGTATTTATTTTAAAAATTCTGCTTAGGTATAAGTTGTATTTACATTTATAGTGTCATTTCTTAGGCATGTTGGAATTTCTTTTGAACACCAGGCAGGTGAAATGAAAGTACTGAGAGACAATAACATGGGAAGACAATTACTATGAAGTCAAAACCCAAGGCCTTTAACACAGATTTTGTGCCTGAATGCCTTCCACAGAAGCGTGGCATATAATCTTTATACTTGATGCATTCCCTTTGCAAAGAGACTGTGCAGAGAGTTTTTTCCTGTCTGTAAAAATCAAAGAATCATAGAATAGTTAGGGTTGGAAAGGGCCTTAAGATCATCTAGTTCCAACTCCCCTGCCATGGGCAGGGGCGCCTCACCCTAGACCATGCCACTCAAGGCTCTGTCCAACCTGTCCTTGAAAACTGCCAGGGGTTTATTAATGTCATATACTGATGTGAGCAGAGCTGATTAATCACAGCTGTTCTTACAGATTTTGATTTCCACAAAACAGCTTGTGCCTCTAGCATGCTGTGTGTCTCTGCTTTTGCTTTTAATTGCTATCTTACATGTTTCTTTCCAACTTTATCAGAAGACTGTCTGTTCATATGTTTCTTGGCTGTTTGGAGAAGTGTTCCATATACGTGTAACAGTGATTCAAGAGTCAATTGTGAGAGCTGTTTTTTCCTTCCTTTCATAGGGTCTGACAAAATATTTTTATGCACAGTCATTTGCCTGTCTTGCATTTTTTAATTTATAAATAAATGTCCAGATTACATCATGGACCCCTTTATTTGTGTTTCAGAGAAAGAATTAGCAGGCATTTGAAAGAAAGTTAACTGCTTTTCCGTATAAGTTGAAATGGAAAAACCCTGTTATTCGCACACAGAATCGTAGAATCATAGAATGGTTTGGGGAAAGGACTTTAAGATCATCTAGTTTCAGCACCCCTGCCATGGGCAAGGATGCCTCACCCTAGGCCATGTTGCCCAAAGCTCTGTCCAACCTAGCCTTGAACACTACCAGGGATGGAGCATTTGCCACTTCTTTGGGCAACTTGTGCCAGTGCCTCACCACCCTTACAGTAAGGAATTTTTTCTTTATATCTAACCTGAACTTCCCCTGTTTAAGTTTGGTAACTGCCTGTCTGTAATTCCCACAGCACTTTAAATGTAAAGCTCCTTTCATTTATGTAAAACAGGTAGTGGTAATAAGGTAAATAAAGTGTGTAAATAATTTGAGATGAGGTATGTAAGATATATAAACAATACTTTGTGTTCAGAGTATTCCCCTGTGCATTTTAAAGACATGTTTGTTAGCCATCAGTGTGTCAGTAGCAATTAATGTTAGACCATCAAAAGACCTGTTAAACACAAAGCAACTGAACTTACCACCTCTCAAAAATCCACTTTTCCATTCATTTCAGGTTGATTTTTTTCCCTTTGTTTTGTTTAAAAGTTTAATTAGTCACTGAAAAAAAAAACCCAAAACTGATAGACATTAATTAAAACTGGCCGCTGAAGAACTGTAATATGTGCTAAGTTCATTATCCCACTTGCACCTGGGTTTCAAACTTGTTTTGAAGGCTTGAACCTTTACACATGAAAAGATCATGAAGTCTTCTGGCCTACTCAACCCTGAGTTTGAAAGCAGCATGCCAGCTTTGTTAACCAGGTTGTACAGGAAAAGCCAGACTAAGACTGGTTATTACATATTGGCTACTGAATACCTGTCCAATAGTGATTTTCAGTTATGATAACATGAGGCAGATCTGAAGCAGTTACCCTGAGATGAAAAGCTGTGTATCTTCTTACCAGTCACTTGAGCTGTTCAGTGTCCATCTGCTGGTTTCAGAAGAAAACATCATTAATAATGTATTCATGGATTGTGCTCTTGCTTCTACGTTGCTATTAGTTTTTCCAGTGTGAGCTATTCTCAGCATTATTTAGCTTCTGAGCTCTAACATCTCCTTAGTAGCCATGGCAAGTTGCTTGGTATTTTCTGTTTTAGGAGATAAAAGGAATTAAAACGTATGATGTGACATTAAAATTGATCCATGAGTATGAGGTTGCTTAGATTTTGCGTGAGAATCTGTACTACATTAATACAGTTTAGCACTGCTTTGAAATACTTCTGCAACGAGAAAGTCTGAGAAAAAAAGAGTAGCTTATATCATAGTTTATAAAGCTAACACAGCCACACTAGTCTAGTACTTAATAATATAAATCACTTAATGCTATGAAATGAGTGAGATAATGTTTTGGACTTAGGGAGCAGAATGCTGATACAAGTTGGTACAGCTCTATCAAAGTCAGCGGAAATGTCAGTGCCGGCAAAATGGCCAAAAACACCTAGAGAATTTTGTTTGGTTTGGACGGTGTTTTAACATCATTAATTAATAGTTCTACCAGGCGCAATAAAATTATTGCATTGGAACTTAAGCCTTTCAAACCCATAAGTTACAGTTTTATCATTTGGGGGATTTTATTTGGTTTTAAATTAATGAACAATATGATCTGAAATGTTGTCAGAAGTAAAGCCTGCATCCAAAACAAGACTGTATTAGCTAGTAAGTTCTTAATGTCTCTGAAAATTTTGCTCTTTTGAAGTGTTGATCTTTTGGTTTTCCTTGCAATGGGCAGTTTGTATACACTGAGAATGTAATTATGTGCCTGGGAGAAAATGACCTGCTGGTGAAGTCCTATATCCAAGACATTTGCAAAGTAAAAGTTGTTTTTAATCTATTTTTCTTCTTTTTTTTTTTTTCTTTTCTTTTCATATCTGGTGGTATCACTGGCCAAAGCACCCAAAGGCTTGGCCGTTTATCTTTGATACAGATCTCTGCAGTTTTCATGCCTTTGTGGCTTCAACATTACATTACTGCAGTACAGGGACTGAGGAGCTATAGCTGTGGCAACCAATGCCTGATAGGTAACTGACAGCATGAATTGCAGCATCTCTAAGGTTTTCATGCAGACTGGTCTCCCTGGTGGTCTGACTGCTCATTTATTTTTGACCTTCAGGACCAGGATCAGCAGCATCAAAGCATTTTCTGTTCTAGTATTCATTCTTCTGGAAGAAACTAAGAGAATCTGTATAGATAAATGGTACAGATGGATCTTAAACTAGTTTAGGAGGGAATGTTTTTGCAATCATACTGTAATTCTTCCACTGAGACAAAATGTCTCATTTTTTCCTATATCAGTATTGCTATTTATACTGTAGCACTTTTACCAACACAGCCGGCTCATTTAGAAGGGTATGTCTCATAACCCTGACTGACACAATGGTGTAAGTAATCCTGAAGTCAAACTCAACCTCAGATATAGCCTTTGTATTAAAGATGAAGTGGGGAATAAGGCAGGATAGTAAATGGTTTTGGTTTTATTCTTTAGGTTTTGCAATGAGTGTCTGAATTAGAGGAGCAAGTTTCAGCCTTGACATTAAAAATCCAGGTCCTCCACAGTCAGTGGCAGTTGCAGGTACATGTTTAATATCAGTATCACAAAGGCCAAGAGATTGAAAGGTGAAATATAGGAAAACATATTTGGGGTTCTTGTTTTTCTTAATACCTCTGCAACTTGATTAAGCTTTATGAAAAATTCAACTCATACCCCTTGTTATGTGTGTGTGGGCATGTTCCAGAACCTGAAATTCAGTTTCAGGTCTCCTTACCCAAAACATGCCCCAAATCCCCCAACTTATTGCTGGTTAAAACTGTTTCATAGAGCAGAGTTTAATGTGTGTGTTCACAGTGTATTCGGACTCTTTTTATGAAAGCTTTTGGCCATTTCTGTAAAGATCATCTGCCAGCAGTTATTTATTCACAGTTGCTTAATAATGTACATTTAAAAACAAAACTGTATGTGTCTGGACATTTATGCCTTCAGCCTAGTGCAGATATAACAATATTATGTAATAATAATAACAATGACTTAATTGAGCAATCCAGGACACATGTACTGACACTACAACACCTATTTATTGCATGTAAGGGTTTCAGAGAAAATGAAATTAGTTTGTAAGAAAATAAGAATTACAACTTTAAACAAGTTTCAGCGGTCATAGGAGAAAAACCCCTTATCTGAATGAAGCACTTCTTTGTGTAGAAGATCTCATTTTATTGATTTCTTTAGAGCATGGAAATCATACACAGAATGTTATTGATTAAATATCATCTGCAAACAGTGAACTGTAATGCTTGACTAATATCATACATTGATACAGTAATCTGCTAAAATGGCAGTAAAATAAGTTTACAAAAGGATGATTTTTATCTCTACAAATGTAAGGCATAAAGAACCATTTCACAAGAAAAAATCCCTCTTAAATGTTCTTGGAGTTTGCAGAATTCAAATATACTCAGATTAGCTTTATTTTAAATAAAGATGACCTAATGAAATTTAATAAAGTTATAATCCTAACTGAATTTAAATCACTCTATTTGGAAGACTCATACAATGCTTCAGTTGAGGAGTGGCAAAGCTGAAGAGTTTGTTTGGGTTTTTGTTTGGTTTTGTTGGTTTTTTTTTTTTAACTTGTTTAATTTTTCTAGTGACTGCTTTCAGTACTGTGAACAAACTTTCAGAAATTGTTAGGAGAGTTCCCAAGATGGAGAGTTGCCTGATGTTATTGATGAAGCACATAAGAGCTGTTGGAAAAAGTCTAGAGGAAGGCCACAAGGATGATGAGGGATTTGGAGCACCTCCTGTACAAAGACAGGCTGAGAAAGTTGGGGCTGTTCAGCCTGGAGAAGAGAAGGCTGTATGAAGACCTCATAGCAGCCTTCCAGTATCTGCAGGAGTACTACAAGGATGCTGGAGAGGGTCTCTTCATCAGGGACTGTAGTGATAGGATAAGGGATGATGGATTTAAACTTAAATAGGAGCAGTTCAGGTTAGGTATAAGGAAGAAGTTCTTTACTGTGAGGATGGGGAGGTACTGGAACGGGTTGCCCAAAGAAGTTGTGAATGCTCCATCCCTGACAGTGCTCAAGGCCAGGTTAGACAGAGACAGAGCCTTAGGTGACATGGTTTAGTGCAAGGTGTCCCTGCCCATGGCAGGGGGGTTGGAACTGAATGATCTTAAGGTCCTTTCCAACCCTAACTGTTGTATAATTTTATTATTCTATGGACTGATAGATAAGAGGAGATAACAGAATTATTTACATGGTGATTTTTGCACAAGAGCATAGAGAAAGGGTGCTCAGGGCTTCTGTTTATAGGAAGAAAAAAAAAATCCATGAAAAGGGACATATTTTTCCTTAATTATTAATAGATTTTGCATAGACCTAGTTCAGATGCATTTTCCTTAAAATGTCATACTACTGTTACTAATAACTTAAGTGGACCAGTCTGATGCAATACTGTTTACCCAGTTTGTATTGATTTTAGTAAATGAGTAGAGATTTTTGTAAATAAGTAGAGATTTTCACAACAGTTTGGGATCATAACGGAATTATTAATGTGTAGGAAAGGGTGAATATGCATGAAGAGATAATCCAGCATAATTTATTGCTCTTGTCAGGTTTTGTTATTTGTTTTTTTTCCCCTAATCAATATATTATAAGCACATTTAAATTTACAGAGAAGACTTTGGTTAAGAAAGTTTTACAGCTGCCTTAGCAGGTCTGTTATTTGGCTTCCCATTCACTGCAGAATTATCATGATGTATGTTCTAATTCTTCTTGATGTAAGATTTAATTAATATTTCCTGTGCTTCTTTCAGTTCTCCTTCTAATGGAGACATTGAGTAGTAGTTATGATTATCTTTTTATAAATATCTTTCAGGTATGAAGATATTTATCAAGTCCTACATTCTTTCAGGTTCTTCATTAGGTCTAAGTGAGTTGACTGTGTTCCACTGTAGATTTCAGTTGCTGAAAACAGGTGTGTAAAATATGTTCTAGCCTTCTATTGAGAATGTTTACATCATCACCAGACTAAATTTAGATTTTGATTTTTTTTCAGAAATCAGTATTCGTGTTCTGAACATGAAGAAACTTACAGCTGTACTGCATCAGGTAGAGCTGCAGGGGATGACTGGGACAGTTTCTTCTCTTTTCCTTTCTTATTCCTGGTGACAGCAATTTACTATGGCTTGCAACATTTTTTTTCCTACGTTCTGTCTGCATGTTTTAATTTAAGTTTGCAGCTGATTTACCCGTTTTGTCCAAGTGAAGGTGTAAGTGGTGTATTACAGGAGTAAATTTCTTATTCCCTGTTACTGCCATGAGTGAGTAGAAACTTGGTCTGACCTGGTGGTTCCTAGCCCTCAGTAAACTGCCAGTCAATTTTCAAGTCTGATAACTGTAACTCTCACCAATAGCCTCACTTTTCATCAGCAAATGAAATTATTTTAATACTACAATGAAGTGGGAACATTCTAAAATAATCAAAACGGAGATTTTGAATAGCACAGAGTCCCACAAGCGTTTCATCCGGAAGTATTTTGAACCTTCTGGGGAAGTAGGCTTCTTCAAAAGCCCTTTTTATTGTATATGACACCTGTCAAAAGGATTTGTGCCTGCTTTTGGAGTCAATGTTTCTGTAATTAGTTTTTAAACTCAGTGAAAGTTGAATTATTTCCGTATGATTATGGTATTATCTACAGCAGAAATGTATAGATTTTTAAGCCAAGAAACACTTTTTCTAGACTCTGATTGCAAAGAAGTTTAATTTAAAGTGACTTTGGTGCCACACATCACTGGGGCAGTATATTCTTACGCTTTGTGCTGAGCACTATTTGCTTGATCATGAGTCAGCTTAGAGAGCTAAGATGGCAGAAGAGTTACTAAAACGTGCTGAAAGGATCAGTAGAGAGCAAGGGCGAACACAGGACAAGAGAGTATAGATGTGGCAGCAAGTAGTTAGACCACCTTGGGTTACCTGCATCACATTTCACAGACCTCAGAAACAGAACATGTATTTCTAGCACCATTACAATAAAATTCAGTTATCTGCTGTATCTCAGACCACTGCACAAGGGCTGTCTCCTTCCAAGAGATTCCCAAGTTAGCATACTCAGTCTGAGGTAAATTAATGTCACTTACTTGAAAACAAATAGCATATTAAGTATTGTTACTAAATACAAACTAATTATCAATTATGCCAGGTGATTTTTCTGTCTAATTTTTATTTTTAAAAAAAACTTCATGGTTTATCAGGCAAAATATTCCTCAGTTGACTTCCCCCCCCCCCCCCCCCCCCCCCCCCCCCCTAAGCAACTTGAACTTTACAGTAACTTCATGTGTTTAACGTAATTAATGTGGGTGCATAGTAATATGGCAACACTATCCTCTAGTGGCGATTTATGTTAACACAAGTCTCGATCTACATCAGCGTGAATTGGTTTGTGTTCTAAAGATGGCATGTTGGCCACAGTTTTGTTTATAAATTCAGAGTTCTGTTTTACATAACAAGGAATAATTAAATAAATTCTGCATACAGTGTGATGATAATACATGCTTCAACACCAGCATCAGCTGCACTATATATATTTTTATGTGACTATAAACCAGACTATATATATGATTGCTTGTGACTTTTCAGACTATCAAATTTACATAGCTGTATTCTGCTATGGTAGTTTTTTCATAGATATGTCGTTTAACATGGTAGGATCAGTAGTTGGTTTCTAGTCTACTCTTGAACTCTGGCATTGAAGTCTAATTCTCATGGTAAGAGTGTCTCTAGACACTGGTATCCACAAGCACATGAAATATCCTTAATTTCTTTTTTCAGTTTGCAATTTCAAAAATCCAGCGTATAGCTTAAAGGAGAAATAAGGAAAGGCAATATTTTGTATAAGAGAGCAAACTCTGAGATTTCAATGCATCAGTTTTTCCGACTTACCCACTAAACAGATCAGTCTAGACTGAAGGTGTAGTTGCTCACTGTGAAGATCGATGTTACAAAAAATTACATGATTTCTCACTCATATCCTAAAAATGTTTCTGCTCTGGAAGTTTGGAAATCTATCTATGAAAAAAATCCTATGAGACTAATCACATTTAATGAGATGGGATTGTACCTTATAAATGATACCACTTAATGCACCATAAAATATAACCAGTGGATACTAAAGAGGTTATACTGACATTGATGCATATTACAGAATTCATAAAAGTTACTTGCACTTTATGAACTTACTTACTTTAATTCACAAGTGTATTTGTTGCTATTGTGCCAAATTGTTTTTCTGATATCTGTACAAAGAATTCAAGGTAAATGTTTTCTTCATTTCATGTGAATTGTTAATTAAAAACCAAAAGCAAAAATAAAACCATAAAAATGCAGTATTTCTTTTCCTAGCATTCAATTTATATTGCAAAATACTAGCATTTCATTTTTTTTTTCCTCTGAGGTCTGCGCTTGGACCAAAGGAGATACTTGATCTGGGCAGTTCATGTGCACAGAGAAAAATCATTGTCTTGTCTTTGTTCCACAGTCCCCTGGAGCAGTGTGTGCTATGACGGTAGAAACTGCAGTAGTAAGCACCAATGTGAAAACATAAAATTTATGTCAACATAATTGTAGTCACAGAACGATAATTAGTCAAGAAACAATTCTCTTGAATGAGACAACATCTATTTTTAAAGTGTGAATAAAAACTGTTAGTACTATAAGTAGTGCCACTAAGGGTCAGATGTAGCTATGCAATAAACACAGTTACTTTGAAAATACCTTGTGAAGAGTTCAGATGTTATTACACTTGCAAGGGACTTGTCTGGGGACGAGGGACTGGAGTCTTTTGTTGCTGATTGATGAGCTTAATCCTAATTTCACATTGCTAGCTGCAAAATACGTAGTGGCATATGCCAGAGCACTGTGTTTCATGAACTAACAACGTGTCCAGTCCCCCCAAACACAGCTGGAAGTTTACATTGCAGATTGGCTACCTATGGAAAACATCAAACGGTCATTTTGTTGGCAGTATTTGTTACCAATGTTTGAATGGCCAAGATTATATTATCCTTTTTCCATTAGTTCTTCTCTGAAACATGAGAACTGTTAATGGGAAGTGCAGAGAAGTCTTAGAATTCCTTCCTTTGCTATGTGTGTTCTACGGGTAAATAAAGAAATGAAAAATAATGTCAGGAAAAATAATAGCCAGATATGCTGGGGAAAATGCTAGTGAGGATCTGTGAAAGGGAACTGTATGTTAGTGACAGGATACAGTCTGGTTGCATGAAGAGAGGCCTACATCACAGGTGATCAAAATAATGCTGTTTATCTCTTCAGCTATGTTAAATAAACCTGTGATGTGGAAGAGCGACAAAACTTTTGCTTCAAGGTCTCTTCAGTAAGTCAGTACCGCAAGGTGAATCTGTCTCCTATTTATACTCCCGCTTGCCTGGTTCCCTTGAATTCTGTATTGCTAGATACTGTATACCTAAAAGTAATAACCTTTAAGGGCATAAGAAGATGGAGTTTACTGTTATATGGGTTACTGTGTGTTTTTGTGCTCCTGTTTACTAAAAACGATTTGATATTATGTTTATGAAGAACCCATACTTTGATGACTTTTTGGAATATGTTCTCTTTTCTTTGTACATATTTTGCCTTGAAAAGTGAACCTTTTTAAATTTTCTTAAGAAAAATATTGTGTTTACTTAGTAAACAGTACAATGAAACAAATATTATAATTTGCAGTTTCACGTGTTCATAATTGGCTTAACTAAGGGCAAATCATGCCTGATAAATTGGTAGATAAGGGAAGAGTGACTGACGTCTACTTGGACTTGTGCAAAGCGTGTGACACTGTCCTGCATGACACCCTTGTCTTGAAACTGGAGAGACATGGATTTGATGGAGGGGCCAGTGGATGCATAAGGAATTAGCTGGATGGTTGCACTCAAAGAGTTGCAGTGAATGGCTCGATGTCCAAGTAGAGACCAGTGATGAGTAGTGTTCCTCAGGGGTTGGTATTGCGACCAGTGCTGTTCAGCATCTTTGTTGGTGACATGGGCAGTGGGATTGAAAGCACCCTGAGCAAGTTTGCTGATGACACCAAGCTATGTGGTGCAGCTGACATGCTGGAGTGACAGGATGCCATCCAGAGGAACCTTGACAGGCTTGAGAGGAGGGCTGATGTCAAACTTTTGAAGTTCAACAAGGCCAAGGGCAAGGTCCTGCTCCTGGGTGGGAGCAGCCCCAAGCACAGCTACAGGCTGGGCAGAGAATGGATTGAGAGCATCCCTTAGGAGAAGTACTTGGGGGTGTTTGTTGACAGGAACCAAAACATGACCCAGTAGTGTGTGCTTGCAGCCCAGAAAGCCAACCATGTCCTAGACTGACTCAAAAGCAGCATGACTCGCAAGTTGAGGGAAGTGACTCTCCCCCTCTACTCAACAATCGTGAGACCCCGCTTGGAGTACTGTGTTCAGCTCTGGGGCCCCAAACATGAGAAGGACATGGACCTGTTAGAGTGAGTCCAGAGGAGGGCCACCAAGATGATCACAGGGGTGGAACACCTCTCCTGTAAAGACAGGCTGAGTGAGTTGGACTTGTTCAGCCCAGAGAAGAGAAGGCCCATGGGAGACCTTCTAGCAGCTTTCCAGTACCTAAAGCAGTCTACAAGAAATCTGGAGAGAGACTTTTTACAGGACAAGTGGGGACGGCTTTAAACTGAAAGAGAGTATATTTAGATATTGGAACTAAATTCTTTACTGTGAGGGTGGTGAGGCACTGGAAGAGGTTGCCCAGAGATGTTGTGGCTGCCCCATTCCTGGAAGTGCTCAAAGCCAGGCTGGATGTAGCTGTGAGCTACCTGGTCTAGTGGAAGGTGTCCCTGCCCATGGCAGGAGGGTTTGGAACTGAATGATCTTTAAAGCGTCTTCCAACCCAAACCATTCTATGATTCTGTGATAATTGCAAATGTTGCCTTAAATATAACTATATAAATTTAAGAATTAGAGTGAAGCATTTGGAGACATTATATTTTGCTATAAAGCGTTATAGTTTAATAGTTTATTGTTTAGGATTCCAGTACAGTATTTTTTTTTCAGTGTTTCATTGAATTGTATAATACATATTAGAAGAGCTCTGTAATAAACACAGACTTTCTTATTATCATGTTTTGAAATGGGGCTTGACTGCTATCTCTGCAGAACTGAATTAGCAGGAGAAACTGTACAGAAAGAATAGCCAGAGCTCCTTGGATAATGCCCTTCTTTGCTGACCTACAATATGGTTCATTTTATGTACTCATTTAAAATTTGGGCTGCCTGCTAATATGCAAAAAAAGAGCACAATAATGTCAGAGTGTTCTCTTCTAATAGAAATCTGTAAAGGAAGGCAGGAAATAAAATCATCAAATGTATTTTTTACAGGTCACTGAAGAGCTGTAATATCATTTGCAGGTAATAGTTGCATTCTAGTGATCTGGAAAATGTGAACTTGCAATCTAGCACAGTCATGATCTATTTCCATTAATAACTACATGAACCAGCCCCTGTTACAGTATAACTGCATGCTGTGTGCAATGATTAGAATAGTAGATCTTTCATATGGTGAATATGTCACTTTACAAACGGCTTCACTGAATTCAGTTAATTAGGGCAGATGTTCTCACACTTTGGTGTGAGTAAGGGTATCATCTTGTGAGGCAGCAGAGTCTTATTCATTGGCTAAGAAATTTTACTGGCAAAATGTCTCTGTTTTTTCTGGTTGTTGACTGAAAATATAAGAAATTAAAATTCAGTATGCCACAGAGGACAGAAGAAACAAGAACATTGAGGAGACTGACTTTGGTTTGCAGAGGCTGCTTTTCCACTACAATTTCAGTTATGCCAATGGGAAGTATGCCTTCTTTTTCTCTCTGTTGACACTATCCCATACATCTGAAAGCAATGGGTCTTAAAAAAGGGCCTTGACATCTTCCGTTAGAGAAAGCAGATCAACTTTATGTGGCAGAGCTATAAGAGCAAGTCTGAAAATTTGTCTTCACTGATTTCTGTTACTATTGGGTTAGATCTGATGCAAAACTTTCAATATCAACTCACTTTTATGTGTATTACTGCCTGAACTAAATACCTGGAAAGTATTAGGACTTACTTTTTAGTATACATTGAACAGACAGATCATACAAGCATGTGCTAAGAATTTATTTGAATTCAATAGGATGCATAAGAGCCTTAAAAATTTTGAAATTTAAATAAAATGCAGTGTAGCTGTCTTTGTAATGTAGAACTATAGAGAGCAGAATCCTCTGCTGAGTTAGACTCATCATCCAACTGATCAGTCTTTCTAGAATAAAAGAACCTTGTAATGGGTTAAAACTTTAACAGGGGAAGTTTAGATTGGATATAAGGAAGAAGTCCTTTACTGTGAGGGTGGTGAGGCACTGGAATGGGTTGCCTAGGGAAGTTGTGAATGCTCCATCCCTGGTAGTGTTCAAGACCAGGTTGGACAGAGCCTTGGGTGGCATGGTTTAGTGTGAGGTGTCCCTGCCCATGGCAGGGGGGTTGGAACTAGATGATCTTAAGGTCCTTTCCAACCCTAACTAGTCTATGATTCTATGATTTCCCATAATACAAAGTCAGAAAAAAAGTACGTTTACTAAGAAAAGCTAGAGTGAAGAAATTTTATAACTAAGCACTGTATTTTATATAATGATGTATTTTTCATATTTTTAATTTGCTATAATTTTGGAAAATTAAGCTGTTTTCAATGTAAGTCATATAATTTGCAAGGAAAGATTATCACGTAATTTTTTCACTTTGCAATCTTTTAAAGAAATGTCTCTTGATATGGTATAAATCAGAATTTGGCTTGTGAAAAGGGTAGCTCCTTCCTGGATTCAACACAGGCATAGGGTACAGACTGGTATATTCTGATGAAGAGATTTCAGATCTTCTATGTGGAAAAAAAAAAAAAGTTTGAATGGTGATACTGAAAAATCAGCTATGCTCCTACTTCTCATTTTTTAAAATAATATTGCATATTGTCTGTAGTACGAAATTGTAAAACTACTAGTTTGTTACCAAGTAGAACAGAAGGCCAGAACATGGCCACATAAATGAAAAATTAGTAGTTGCATTCTCTGAATGAGGACTCTATAACAGAGGAAGAAGAAAAAGGAAAATCATTCATAATCTGGTGCTGAGAACCATTTGCTATTAATTTTCATGCGTTATGTTTTAAACTGAGAACCTTTAGAAGTGAGGGAGGATTTGTTTCTTCAGGTTCTAAGTGACACAATTTTTAGGTGCATATCTCTTTACTGGCTTTCTCTGAAATAGAAGTTGCCAACACAGCTGGAAGGACATGGCACTAAAAGGATCAATAGATTGGTGTGGGATGGTGGGTCCTGTTTTTATATTTTAAGAAGTTAGCATATCAAACAGATGTGACATAAAAAAAGTTCCAAATTAAGGAAGAGTTATAAATATGTTTTATGTTTTGGTCAAAATATTGTGTAATGAAAGTGCTACGAGACAGAGGAGTCACACTGCTTTTCCAGGGAGTGCCTTTTTCTGTATTGGAGCAGCTCTCTCCTGGGAAACAGTGCTGCAAAAATTACTGGTAACAGCGTGTGATAGGATTAAGTGCTTTATGAATAATAAGCATTTTGCCTAAACCAAATGGTGCTGCATATACTAGTCTAAAATAATCTTAATTCTTAAATTTTCTGAGTAATTATGTCAGTCCTTCTTCCCTTCAGGACAGAATACCTATTCTTCATTGACATATCTTTAAAAAAACAATTGTTAAATTCTACATTCTTCTTTACACTTTGAGAATACAAACTTGCGTGAAGAGGAATTAGCAACATTAGTCAAATGATGTACGTGCAAAAATATTTAAGTAATAATCTTAGTGTGTGTTTGCTTGTTTAATTAGGTTCTAAAACAATCTCATTACTGCTAATATTTTTTAGAAGAATTAAAAAAACTCCACAGGGTTCTACAGTCTTTCATTAAATGTCTATTCTACTCAAAAGGAATAAGTAGATATTTTGAGAAACATGTCAGGCAGTGAGTTTGTTAATGATCACATTTCTTACGAGGAATGAAGAACATGACTCTATCATATCATTCTGTCTGTTAATCACAACACTCTTCAGTTTTTTTGTTACCTTCGAAACTGTTTCTTATGCCTGGACCCTCCTACTGTGAAATTATTTTACCCTCAGAAGTGTCTCAGACTGTTTTCTTGCCAAATAAATGGTTTTAGCACCTTCCGTTCTGTTCTTTAAAAGTATCAAAGAGGGTGAACTACTAAGCCAAATTCCCCCCTGGATTTGAGAATGTGACTCTCTAATCTTGTGTAAAGAGGCATTAACAATATTAGTCACAGTACTCTGCTTTTTCCATATTTCTGCCTAGTCTCTAATGTGGCCGTCCTTGCACAAGCAGAATTCTCATTAGCACTAACAGATTTATTAGATCAAATACTGAGGTTTGTAGAACAGTGCTCCTGTTACTTACAGAAACAGTGTAATTAATTTTTATTTACCAATGCATGCAAGAGTTGCACAGAAAAAAAAAAAAAAAAAAAAAGAAATTGTGAATCAGTGATATTTTATAGATGGGGATGCCTGGGTAGGGACCAGGGGGAAGATTTTAGGCATTTTTTTGCTACTATAAATAAACAAATTTATTTGTAATCAGTACCTGTGTCAGAATTGTATGATAAAACCATTGAAATGGTGATTTACAACACATATTGATAATGGACTGGTTTTCATGGACCAGCGGATAGATGATTAGAAATTTCAGATTCTAAATTCACTTTCACATCAGCCCTTGCATTATTACAAAAGGGGACCACTCAAACTCCTTACGCTAGTTATGATCCACATGAGGCAGTCCATCAGCTGGAATCATTTTGCTCATCTTCTGTGCTTGCTTCTCAGTTCATAGAATCATAGAAGGATTTGGATTGGAAGGGACCTTAAAGATCATCTAGTTACTTAGGCTGTAGGAATTGGTTATACTGGATTCCAGCCAGCTGGGAGTAATTTTTGTGATCAGGGAGTTCTATCTAGAGAGAGGCATCTAGTCTTTTTTTGATGTTCGAGCAATGCAGTGAGAACAGACTGGACCACAAAATGTGATCCCTAAAGTATCTTAAAAGTAGGTGGATTATTAAAGAAAGTATTTAATAAAATGTCTGATCCATTCCGTTTTACCAGCAGAAGAAAAACACCTGAATAAGGAGTCCAAGATCTGGTCCTTATTGTTTCTTTGTCCTTTCATTTCTTATTTTGTTATCTTTGTGAATTTTGAGTTCATACAACCAGTCAGCAAATGAAGAATCCAGTGCTTTTACAACATCCATTTTTCTTTCTGTGAATGTTGATATTTTATCTTCTCTTCAATTTCCCTTAATAATTTTTTGACTGCTTTAAATTTTTGTTAGTTTTAATCAGTTTAATATAATTCGAAGACTATGTAAATGCATAGGGTTGAGAGTTTTTTCCTCTGTTGCCTCTTCATTGCTTGAATTCTTTACTGATTTCAGTGAAACATAAAAATTTATTTCATATCACAACAAGAATTCTGAAAACTGACTGGTATGAAGAATGGGAGAAACTATAGATTAAAGAATATCTGCTTTTAAAATCTAACAACCTAATAACCTTATGTATTCTGGATGTGTGTGCCTATGCCTTATGTAATGGTTTGTTCAAGATTGAAGTATTTTTACTTTTATTTTCTTGTGATTGCTTTGGGATAAAGTTTTTTTATGTTTGAGTGAAAATAGCTGTTTGTTTGGAAACTGATTACACTTAAATGCTATAAAACTAGTGACAGATATGTGACTCATCAGTAATATTTTTACTTGGTTAAATGAAAAAGTACATTTGTAATAAGGTGGATCAGTTGTCTGTTTTGAGGTCAGCAATAGTGCAACAATGTCAAATTTAGGAAGACAATGCTCAGCATTTTTAAGATTTCTATCACTGATTTATTAGAAGAATTAGCTGTCAAGTACATTAAAATGCAGTTCCTACACAGGATAAGGACATTAACTTATTGATTAAAAGGAACCTTTAGCCCATTCAGGTTTACTATTTTCCTCAAAGGCTACATTTGTTCCAAGTCTGTAAAAAGCATGGTTAGTATCTGTCTTTTAAAAGAGATTGTAGAATTCTAGGTCCTAAAATGTACTCAAAAAGAGAAAATGTTGTTGTAAAGATAGACTTTGGGAAAGTAATGTTTATAAAGGATACTGCAACTTTTAATTTTAGTTCCTATTCTAGGGTGTATTTAATACAATGTACTGAAACACTGTAATATCATCCCATTTCTGTAATGTGTAATTTGATGCGTACACTGTAACTTTTTCTAACAATAATACAAGAGTCATCTACTGTATCTTACTAATATGAAAATACATCCATATTTATTAATGCATTAATACTAATGAAGTAGTAGACAGATACAGGATATAGTGCTGGTGTCCAAAAAGTGGATTTGTGTCTGGCAGGCAGTAAACCAGTTCCATACACGCAGGAGAGGTATTGTATTTATTCAGGCCTGGGTGTTACAGAAAGTCAGGAGAATAAAACTCCTTAATACCAATATAGCATTAAGAAGCAGGCATTTCTTTATTGCATCGCTGGATGCTAGGTGGAATTTCCATGAATCAAGCACATCCCACACCGATTTCGTCGTTACATTTATACACAAAAATTGCAAGGTGGTACACTCCCAGTTACAATGATTGGTTAACGATCTGCATACAATTATAATATCTGCAGTGTCATTCTCTTCTGTTGCTATGCTTGCACAGGGTAAGGGTCTTCACCTGGGCAAGGGTCTTCTCGGTCTGTGAGTGTGTTTTTTAGTATTCTGACGAAGGCAGTTTACTTCAGGACACCTTAAAAGTAAGTTTTGTTGCCAAGTTGGCCAGCTAGATTTCTCCCTTGCCAGGCTGTCAAATAACTCATCCTATATACAATAGACCTTAGGTGCTTTTGTTACGGTCTAGAGAGTAAGGACTAAGACCAACATGTTGCAAAGAACAGGGATTTCAAGCAACACAGCTTCGGATTTCAAGTGTCACAGCAATCCAGGCAAATATACAGGCTGACTTCTTAAATCAAGATGCTCCTATGGCTAACTGTTTCACAAACACACACAAAGCCTAGAAAGATTCAGTGAAACTTAAGATAATCTGCAACATGGGTGCTTGGCGGACTTTTACGCAAATGAAGGCTGAATGCTGTTTTCTTTGTTATATTTATGCATAGATGTTACAAGGTAATATGCTCCCAGTTACAATGATTGGTTGTAATCCATATATAATTACAATGTTTGCTGTATCATTCCTTGTAACACTAGGCATACTCAGAGGAGGAGTCTTCACCTGGGCCGGGGTCTTTTTGACCTGTGGGTCTGATTTTTAATATTATAATGAAGGCAGGATATCTTAAAAGTTAGTTTCTTTGCGAAGTTGGTTAATCAAATAGTAAATTTGCCAAACTGTCAAATAACTTATCCTTGATACAATCAATCCCGGATGTTCTCCTTTGATCTTTTTTAAACAGAACCAAGTCCTAGTTTTACTCATTAATTCCTTATCATTAATGAAGGTCGTCTTGACCCAGGCTCAAGATTCCAACATGTTCAGTACAGGAATGTATGACTGCCAACAGCAGATGTACAATATACTGTATCAGTGCAAGGATCAGTAGTGGAAGCTGCTGCTAAGCCATTCCTAGTGCCTCATTTTCCAAAAAAGAGATGTTTCTAAGAATGGAGTTGTTAAACTGTTCAATTTATACATTAATATGTGAATAATGTTCTCATTTCCTCACTGAGAATCTATTTGCTAATAAGCTATCTCATGAGGCTTATGAAATAAGAAGTCTGCAAGTTTATTTATTTGGTGCCAATAATCTACGAATATGTAAGCACTTACCAAATATGAACAAAGTAAACATCTAATTATTCTGACAAGAATAGTATGTATCTTTTACAGATGACTAAACAGAGGCCTGTAAAGGAGACGTGATGATCAAATACCACACAGATCTTTTAAAGAAGTAGGGATGTGCTAATGTTAGTGGCAAATAATACAGTAGGTGTGCTCTTGTCTGTCTTGATAACTGCTTTCTTCCCATAACTACTTATGAACTTGCGGAAAGATGTGAAAACTCAATTCCTATGTAATTTTCTTGGGAACAAAACACAAAGTGATTATACTCATGCAGATAACAAAAATCTCAAAAGTTTTAAAAGACCAGTGTCTTTGAAATGGCGGAAGACTTTTTCTTCCTTTTACTTGGCTCCTTGAAATTAGGAATTTTCTAGCTAACAAGCCAATAATGTAAAATCCTTCTGCACTGCTGTTTCCACAATTTAGATTCCAAATGGACAATCTTCCATGCCGACTCCTCTACAGCTTTCTGGGAAATGTATTGATTTCTACTTTAATAACAGAAATTTTAAGGAATTAATAAGCTAAATGTTCACATAGTTAAATGTTGCAGATTATCTTAAGTTTTATTAAATTTTTCTATATTTTGTGTGTGTTTGTGAAACAGCTATAGGAACATCTTGACTTTAGAAGTTAGTCTTTATGTTAGCATTTATTAACCAATGATGTATGGATTGCTGTGCTGCTTGAAATCCTATGCTGTGTTGCTTGAAGTCTCTATTCTTTGTAATACATTAACCTTAGTCCTTACTCTCTAGACCATAACCAGAGCACCTAGGGTCTATTGTATATATAGAATGAGTTATTTGACAACCTGGCAAGATAGATATCTAGCTGACCAGCTTGGCAACAAAACAAGATTAGGGTGTCCTTTAGATGAACTATCCTCATTATATTCTCATTATAATACTAAAAAACACACTCACAAATTGAGAAGACCATTGCCCAGGTGAAGACCCTTCCTCCACACAAGCGTAGTAACAGAAGAGAATGACACTGCAGGTATTACAATTGCATGCAGATCATTAACCGGTCATTGTAACTGGGAGTGTACTACCTTGCAATTTTTGTGTATAAATGTAATGACGAAATCGGTGTGGGATGTGCTTGATTCATGGAAATTTCACCTAGTACGCAACACTGCAATAAAGGAGTGCTCACTCATCTGCTTCATGTAGATGAGTTTTTAATTTCCTGGCTAACAAAATGAAGTATGATCTCTAATAATAAAGTCCAAAACATTTGATTTAATATTTTCAAACTTAGTTGCTCAGATTTGGTTCCTTAACAGCTTTATAGGCTCGCAAATAATCAAATTGCAGACTATCTTCAAAAAAGTTTAAGTTATTTTTATTTTGGAATCTAAGCATGCATTTAGGATTCAGCTTTCAGATACTAATGGCTGATTTGCCATAAGTTTTATAGAATTCATTTAATGATCTAGAAATAAAGTCCAGAAACACATTCATTTTCTAGGTCCTTATGACCAATAAATTTATAGAACTGCTATATGTAAACTACTGTCTGCTACGGTGTCTGTGGGCTCCTGGATACACACATTCATCCTAAGTGACTCTCAGGACAAAATGTAGGTGTATATCAGTCCTTTTTCCCCATCGATCTAATGCTTTCATTTATGTTGAATGGGAGACTAAATATACAGCCAGAAAGCTTTCAGTTTTGACTGTTTTCCTGTCTGAACAAAATCAGGGAGCTGGATAACATGGGTAAACTCTACCTCATATTTTAGGATCACTAGCCATGAGAATTCAGTCCTTTTGTTATGTTTCAAAATAAATAGAGATCTCCTTACAGACTGCTGGAATAATATCTCCAGGAAAAGTTATTTACTGAAAAATTTTCCAGTCTTGCAAATTTTAGTGAAAATTTTATTGTCCTATTTTCAGGATTACCTTAGTTTCTAAAATGGATGGTTTGGAATGTAGAAACTACATTTAGTAACTTGGGGATATGAACTGTATAACACTTCAAGGAAAGATGACAGTAAGCATCAGTGGGCTTTTGACAGTATTTTTTGTTGCAGAGAAACATTATTAGTAGAACTGGCAAAAAGAGAACTAAGCAAGTACAAGGGGGCAAATAAGGATAAAGGGCCGCATCCTGCAAAGTGCTGAACATATTTTTAGGCACAGACTGCCTTTAGCTCCTGTTGACTCCTGCATGCAGAGGGAGGATTGAAAGAATGTGTGTATGTGCATGCGTGTGGAATCAAAGAACCTTATTTGAACCTGTCTTTGGGTTATAGCCAAGTACTTTAAGTCAAGACCATAGTCAGATGCTTGGGCTATGAAGTTAATGCGAAAGAAAAAAAAAAAAAAAAAGAGTATAGCTGCTTTGGGTTTGATCTTGCTCATGTGATAAAAGTTCCAATAGCTTCCGATCCTACCAGGAGGTCCAAAGACCTTCTCTAATTATATTTATATAAATGTTAATAACTATTTCAGTATTATTAATTATGGCAAGATCTGAACTCATTAAAGGTGGGAAATTGGTGGGATTAATTTGCTCCTACTTATATTTGCCAAGAGAGCGTTTTCCCAGCATTATTCTTTCTCCATATATTTTAACTTTGTAATTGTGGATCAAAGCCTACTCAGCTTTGGTTGTATTAAGTGAATCTTACTGAAATAGAAACTCAGAAAGGCATTTTCTGCCAAAAAATGTAACTGGAGAAGTCACGGTTGAGTTCAGCTTATTAAATCTGTTTACTCAGTGTGCCTAAGTCTCTTTGGAATTAAAAAACCCCAAAACATAACAAAACATGGATATGTTTGGGCAGTGGGACATGACAAGTAGTACATTTTTAAAGAAATAGTCCTAGAAAATAGGTTTAAAAATCACTAACAATGCATAGCAATAAACAAGACCTCATAAATGTATTGCCCAGAATAATATGTGGCTCTGTGAAATGAAAATTATTCAGAAATTGTATAAAACTGAAACTTCAAAGACTTGCAGTTTATATCCATCTGAATATGAGAATTCCATCTGGTCCTGTATCTCATCTCTGAAAATTGCCAATATATTTGTGCTTTCAAAAGAAACTGTAAGAATTTTACAGGAACCTACTGTGGTTGGTCTTTTCCTGAACTCTTAATTGCAAATCTGCTTCAACTTTTTGTAGTTCTTTCTATAAAATTAACGTAAATAACTATAATAATTGTGAGCATTTGCTGTATTTATATTATTTCCAAATGAATATTTACATATAAGTTCTTGACCTCATTTACTTCATGTCATTTAGGATATAAGATCAGCCACATGGAATGAGATCTCTGCCCTACAATGTGAGAATTTTGTTTTGTGAGCCTTATTTTTTGCAAAGTAACAAGTAACAGGTTATTTTTCTCTGTTAACTGTCTTAATTGCATTAATGACATTAGTCATCTTAATATTGACATTAGTCAACTTTTGCTTTCAATCTTCTGGGCTATCTTTGAAGTGAAGCATCTTGGTGTTTTGTTTCCTTTTGGTAAAGCTGTTACATACTTATGTTATCTTTGATACTCTATGTTTTCATAGGAGCTATGGGTTTTTAGAAACTAAAATGATAGTTTTATATTTTTTCCCCATGAGATGGGATGTTAGAACTGCATACTTTGTAGCTTTATATTGTCTCAGAATTATTTATATCACTTTCCTAGTAGTTTATGTTGTTAGCCTTTTCGAATCCTGCTGCATACTGAGCTGCTGTTTTTGAAGAATCATCCATAATGACTTCCAGACCAGCACTCAATATAATAATAATCAAGAGATCACCTTTTTATAAGTTCTCACTTTGTGTATTGTGCTGTCTTATTGATTTTAAGCACCCATTATCCATTTTAAGAACATTAGAATAATTATATTAGGTTAGACCAAAGGTTACTCTAGGCCAGTTTCCTGTCTCCAGCACTGGCTAAATACAATGCTGTTGGGAAAAAAACATTAGAACAAAGCAGTCATGTTACTTTGTCAGAATATTCTCCCCAGCTCCAGCAGTTTGTAGTTCAGGAAATTCCGGAGTCAGAGATATTGTCTTTGTAAGCTAATGAATTTTGCTTCCTGTTGCTCAGTACGCTATAATTCTTCTCCAAATGCTAGCAGTAAATTTTAGATTTGACTGTCCTGAATAAATTTTATCACTAGTAATACTTTCTTCTATTCTGTTCATATGCTGTTTGGCTTAATTGAGGTAATTAAGCCAATTAATGTTCATCAAACTTTTAAGGCCGTGTAGACATTCAGTGAATTGATCATTCTACTTTTTTTGTCAAATCAAATGTAGTTTATGTTTTTTCCAATCCTTTGTTAAATCTCAAAAGATTTAATTTCCTACTTTGGCACATCACTAGTCTTTTTTCGCACAAGGTAGAAAGCACTTATTTGAAGAAGAGATGAGTGGAATTTGAGCCATCCTTTCATTGTTAAAGACAAAAATCATGCTGCTGATGGTGAAGATATTCATGGTTATTCCAAATGCATTCTGTACCAGCTGCAGCTGTTTAAGTAACTATTTTTTGAGGAGATGTGATATGAATAGGGCAAAAGTAGGAAGAATTGGTAAGTGCTTTGATTTAAAATCTTTCTGCTTAATGCTTTGTTTTGTTCATGCAGGATTTTTTTTCAAAAAAACCTGTCCCTAAGCAGATGGTTTTTGACTGAAGATCTTCCTGAAAATATAACAGTCTCTTATCTAGTGTTACCTGTAGATTCTTCATTATTGAAGTCAATGAGTTTCTTCTTTGGCATTGTTTATAAGGAGCAGGATCTTGGACATCCATGTGCACCTGGACATACTGAAAGACAAAAAGTTATTTGGGGTGGGCTTTTGTGTGATTGAGTGTAGAGATAAGAACTCTAGCACTATTTACATTTTCAGCACTATTTAAGTGCTGAATTCGTAATGTACATTGACATTGCAATGTTGTGTACAGCCAGAACTAAATGTGTGTCATTATTCCTTTGAACAATTTAATAGTTTAGGCATGGTATGTTGGTTGTGGCTTACAGAAAGAACAGATGTACAGTTTACCTTGTGGGAAGACAAATCAGCTGGAGTAATTTAGGCTTTTCTCCTAGTATTTCCCTATTATCCAATAATCTCTCTGATGAGGAACAGTCCCCAATTATCTCTTCTCCCCTCCAAGTCTGGCACCTGTGCTGAATCTTTATTTATTTGGAGAAAAAGGCCTCCCAAAAATGCCTTTCATATTTAACACTGCTGTTTCCATTTACTGGCTGATCAACCTTTTTAGTGGCTGCACTCTTTACATCAAAGGTTATTGTTGCTGGGGAAAAAAGCTAAGTCTTAGATATGCCCTCTGGTCCTAATCAGTATCTGTCCCTGAACACCAAGTTCTTGAAATAGTTCCATGTTAGCTACAAAACCATTACAATGAGTTTGCTATGGCCCAGGCATTCAAGATCCAAAATTTTGTCTTTGTAGTATTAGTAGAGGTGTGCTGTTCCTTTCCTTGCAACTCAGCATATGGCACATAAGGAATTTCTCTTGTTGAAAGGAAATGCTTTACAGATCTTTTGCAATTAATATATTGCCTTTTACTTTTCCTGTATTGAAGATTTAGTCCAAAGCCTCATTTCAGTTGCGCAGAACATAAGGAGGTCATGTCTCATGATCAAGCCAAGATCTGGAATACCTTGGTTTTCTCAGATAGAGCCATGTTTCACAGGGGGTTTCTCTTTGCTGCTTGTTTAAGATGAAAACTGTGCAAAAGTCAGATGGACTCTGAAGTTTTACTCTCAAATGATTTAAGAAGGGTTTTATCTTTTCATCTGCTCCTGATTTTGCCACCAGAGCCAAAATAACTTGTGCCATTTGGGTAAGTACATGGGCTAGTCATGTGGGTGAAATATTTGTGTTACTGATACTTAGACTTTTGGTAATTGAAATCTAATCAATAGTTTATAACTAATATGATTTGTAATTAATTTTAATAATATAGAGTTATAGGAAGTATTTTAATGGAAAATATATTCGTACAGTAACCAGATGCTGTTATGAAACTCCCTGTATAACCCTGTACCAGGACTGAAAGGATAGGTCAGAATCATTTAATAGAAACAGGTAGTACAAGTTGATTTGTTGATTTTGTAAACTAGTACAGATTGATTTTGTAAACTAGTACAGATTGATTTTGTAAACAGATTTATGACGCTTACTTTAGAACTAGAACAATGCAAGTATTTTTCAATGTCCAGATTAAAGCGAATGAAGAGAATCGACTGTGACGGTCTATGGGTACCTGCCAAGAACCGTGAACTTAAGCGAAAGGTAATTCCGGCAGGGGGAGATCGCGACCACCGACTCACAGACCACCTACCCATATTACACCCCAGACTCATTTCTAGATGATTCTAACTTTTAGTGCGCAGAATCGGAAATGGGAGGAGAATATGATAATGATTTCCAGGAAATAATATGTTTATGTATGATTACCTAATGAATTTGTATGTATAACCCTATATAAGAAACATGATCTCAGCGCAAGGTGTGCATGCTAGGAGAAGCTATCCCCTGTGCACCCAGCACCGCAATAAAGAAGTGTCTGCTTATCTACATCCCATTGGTGTTGATAAGTTTCTTATTCCGGATTTTCGGTAACATTTGTAGTACCAGGGATGTCATACACCCTAGTGATTCACTTGGTAGAGTCTATGAGGAAAATGCTGGATGTTCCCACAGTGCTTTGTCTCCTACAGCATTAATCTTTTAAGCGGCTGTATAAGCTTTGGCAACATCCACAGGACTGTATCCACATTGGCTCATTTGGTATTGCTTCTTGAACTGTTTCTAACCTGGTGGCTTTGCATTGTTTAAATTGTTAAGGCTACACTGGCTACCATCGTCACTATACACATTGTTCTGCCTGCATGGTTCTGCTTCCTGCAGTCTCCTACTTGGTGCTTAAAAGCTCTTCAGCAATCCTTAGCAGGATCCCTCAGGGATCTAAACAATTCTGCTCGAAGGAGTAGTGTGAAAATATATTTTTGTCTGATCATTGAAGGGGGAACTCATGCCATGGAGTCTAAGCTATCAGTGTTAGTACCCAGTGGTACTGGGTACACTCCCAAGGTGTACACTCTAATGTTTCACTCCCAAAGTGTCTGCTTGTGTGGAGTAACCTCCTTTCTCATCAGTCTAAGTGGGCTTGATTTTTTCTCAACATCATTGCAGTGCTGGCTGCTGAACTATTTGGCTTTGTTTTCTAGAAACAGATTAAAACTGCTTGACAGGTTTATTTTCTGTGTTCTTGTGTCTTAATACTTTCTTTTCCCTTTTTAATGGAGGCCAGATGGTCTCTTACATATCATGTCACTCCAGACTGTTCTTGATGTGGCAGATGTAAGTTCCCATTCTAATGCATTACCTGTTCAACAGTGGTGATTTTCATAGCTGCAGAGCCCTGGCCCATTTAGGACGTACAATACTCATTGAGAATTTGCTATCTAATCATTCCTTCATTTTCATTTCCAGAGTTGAACTCCACTCCACTGTCTGAAGAATTCTTTGACCACTTCTCTTTACTAGAGGTCTTTTGTTGCAAAGCGAACAATGTTTTAATTAATTACTAATAATAGGCAGTCTGCAAACTTTAAAGTGACTTGTTTTGATATTTTCTGGAGGTCTAAACATTTGAGGGTATTTTTCCCAGACAATCCATGTTTATGGAATGCTGCGACTATGGTCTTGATCCAGTGTTTAGCTAGGATTTAGTAAGGTGTCAGTATGAATTACAGAAGAAGTTTCTGTACAAAGCTTTCCTAGAAGTATAATGCTCAGAAGAATCAACAATTCCAGATTGGTTGCTAAATAAATTTTAGTATGTGTGTCTAGTAAACAAAAAAGACAATAATTGCATGTTTAAGTGCCTTGTATTTTTCTTCTACTGAATTGCAGAATAGAGTATCTCTTCATTATTAGAAAAGTCTATGAAATGTAGTGATAAACAATTCAGCTATTCCTGAATATTTATTGGACCATTGTCTATTAAGGATAAACATTGTTCCAAAAGGGAAACAATGTATATAATGAAAGAGGATTTTTTAATGATTAATTTGGAATGTGAAGTTCTAAGAGGCAATAAAGCCTTCAGAACATATTGATACTCAGTTTAAAGGCGTGGAATGAAAATCATAATGGTTAATTTTTAGAATTAATCTGTGATCATGAGCAGACAGAGCTGGGAACATCAGATTGCTACCAGGTAAGTATCTTCACATTGGAAAAAATACGTCAGTATTCACCTCAGTATTTTCTGGAAAAAAGTTTTGGCTTTTCTTTATTCACTCAAGGCTTTCTAAATACTTTTCTATGTATCATTTCTATTGTTTAGGCTTTTGGTATAAAAACAATCCAAAAGTTGTTGCTCAATTTCATTTTCAGAGCCTGCTTTTCCTGGGGGGAAGTGGGAAGGAGTTCTATTTGCTATCTAGCTTCAATTAAAACTTGGCTACGAGTTTTTGTTTTTCATTGGAAATGTCGATCTCTTTCCATTCCAACTGCAGGCTAACATCCATGCTTTGGGATAAATAGCAATGAGCCTTCTCACAGTTTCTCAGAAGCTCTTTAAATAAACAGTAATCGTGTATGATAGGCAGCAGCACCATTACAACCTGTTGATGTCAGAAGTTCCTTCATTTTTTTTTAAGAGGCATTTAATCTCTACTTCATGGATCAATAACTCTTCTCCAGATAATGTTTAACAGTCAGTCAAATATGTGTCTATTAATGACATAGTATAAAATTCTATGAAAAGGAGCTGTAGGAAGTGACATTAGGATTTGCATGCTGTGTGGGTAAGTGAGTAGCTAAATAGTGCTACAATTCTGTTTCTAGTATTACAGACTGGAAAAAAAACCCTGTAGCTTAGGAGCCATCAGCTGTGTCAATGGAGCGGTAGACCTTGATTTGCAACTAGGGTATACCATGGAGTTCCCAAAGGAAAAGGGAAGAAGTTCTTTGTAAGTTCTCTGATAGTAAGAGTGCTCTGAGTTGGTCTATGTCCCAGGTATGCTAACTGACGATGGCCCTAGTGGGCTGATCCAACAGCCACTGGAAAATCTTGTTTTGTGCCTTTTGGTTGTGCCCAGTGCCTTATTAGTGGTGAATAAATGAGACAGAGGGTACTGTGCTGGGGTTGTACCACGGGAAAAAAGACTCCCTGCATTTTTCTTACAGAACTGCAGGTGTCACTAAAAATCACAAAGACAAATCCATTCTCTCGAAGGCAGGACACTGGGAAATCTGGGGAAGCAGTGAAAAAGATGAATCGTTCTTCAGTTGCAGAGTCTGATAAATCAATGTAACAGAAAACAGGGTAGTTTGGTGGTTTTTTTGTGTGTTTTTTTGTTGTGTTAGATCTGTCCTCAGTGCTTTATGCATGTATGTCCTCAAAAAGTGCTAATTGTGGCTATAATTGGAGTTAGTAAGTTCTCCAAGTAGTCATTACGGTAAGAACAGTCTAAGAGGTTCAATTTCCATCTGTTACCAGATCCATGGCTTGAATAGCAAACTGATTTTATTTTATTTTTTTTTAGTCTTAAAATTAGCTTTGTTTCTTGTATTACACTTGTTTGTCACTGTGGTGTGTGGAAGATAAAAACACATTACTATAAATTATTTCTTTAATTATTTTTAAATGCTTCCTGATAAATAGTTGTAGGATTTTTGACAATCACCATTTCTGGTTCTCTCTATAGATTTTCTAGTGGTGAATGTTGTTTAAGTGTTTTCTTTCCATAACACCTTCAGCGTAGCTTTCCTTATTATTTAGTGGCTCATGCTTTCTTAGCACATCTCATAGGACATAAGGATATATCAACTCTGTGAAAAGATACAGAAAATGTCTTGATGTTTTAATTGATATAATAACAAACACTGTGGAGAATGTAAGACATTCTTGCAATGGTTCTCCATTCACTCTTCATCTTTCAGTTTTCTATCTTTCAATTTTGACATGAGGTAATGTGTCAAGTTTCATCCTTGCCTTGTAGACAACAAGTCTGGGAGTATTTGCAGTCAGTGATCTGTCATGGTGTCAAACAGTGTATAAAGAATTTAACAAGACATTTGCCTATGGGCTGTGTTTTTTCTAAAACAATGGAAAATGATTGCTAGTAGCTTTAACACTTTTAACAACAATCACTCATCTTCACACCTTTCTGTCAGTAAGAGATATCAAAGAAATCATTAAGTGCGTATTAAGGGGGAAAAAGCAGGTGGGAAATAGAGAAAGTGATGGACAAATAGGCAGATAGCAACAGGCTGGATCTGAAAGATCAGTGTTTCTCTCCTGCTATACAATATTGTACAGTCTTGTTGGGTTAGGGACTGTTCACTTCTGCCTCTGAATGGCCCTTAAATGGTGTATTATTTTGGAAAAGCTCTCTTTCCAGCATCAAACTACTGCTGGTGGCCTTAACTTCTTATTTTAGAGCAAGTATAATTTGCACGCAGTGATGTGACTGCCATATCTACTTACAGAGTTGGAAGAAACACTGATTATTTATGCATATGCAGAAGCCCATTTGAGGAAGCTGTGTGGTGGCCATAGTGGAAAGTGCAATTTGGCAGAAGTGTCAAATGTCTGTGGCAAGTCATCATAGAACCATGGAATGGTTTCAGTTGTAAGGGACCTTAAAGATGACCTAGTTCCAAATCCACTGCCATGAGCAGGGTCACCTTCTGTTAGACCAGGCTGCTTGGCCTTGCGCACTTTCAGGGATGGCACATCCACAGCCTCCTTGGGCAGCCTCTTCCAGCGCCTCACCACCCTCACAGTATAGAATTTCTTTCTAATATCTAATCTAAATCTACCCTCTTTCAGTTTAAAGCCATTACCCCCTTGTCCTATCACTACTTGCTTTTATAAAAAGCCCCTCTCCAGATTTCTTTTAGGCTCCTTTAGATACTGTAGGCTGCGGGAAGGTCTTCTTGGAGCCTTCTATTCTACAGGCTGAGCAAGCCCAACTCACTCCCCCTGTCTTCATAGGAAAGGTGCTCCAGCCCTCTGAGCATCTTGGTGGCCATCCTCTAGGTCTTCTCCAACAGATCCAGACACTAATGTTGGGGGCACCTGAGCTGAACATGAAATGTATTAAGAGGTGCTTTGAAAAAGTTATTATTTTGCTATACTCGCACCTCCGTGGGAGCTCAGAACCAAGGTATATTTAAGATTGTATTTGCTGTTGTTTTATGCTGTACCTTGTGATACTGAAATCTGTACTTTTTCTCTGTTACATATGGGTCCTGTAATTATTCAATCTTTATCTAGTATTAAAAAGCTTCCTGATGACTTCTTTCCAGGTCGTGAAGGACCCGCTCTGTTTGAAGGTGCCACTCTAATGCTCCTATATTCTGCTGTTGGCACAGCAGGTACAAGATGTTTATTCTAGAAATATTTAATATCTCTGTCTTGCTGACCCTTTCTCATTCATCAGTGGTCTCTGGTGGCTTCTTCTCAAAAAGTCTATCTCAGTTAGTCTGGTAATGATTTGAAAGGTTAATCCCACAGCTGAGTTCAGCTTCCACAGGAAACAGCACTTGATAGTGAAAAGTGCACTTTTCCATTTGAATTTCCATTTTTCCAAAGTTCTCTGTACCTTGTTTAATAATCTTCAGCTCATTTCTGAAGGACTAATATGTCCTATTTTTTTATTAAAAAATACCCCAGAAAACCAAACCTCCCATTTTCTCCAATGATTTGTATTATTCCAAAGCAATAAATGAAGTATCATGCACATCTGTCTGTCATTCTCTACCAGAAAAAAAGCTCTACCCGTATCTTTCTCACTTTCATTTTTCACTTCATCTTTGTTGGCTGAAAACCAAATGCCTTCTTGTTTACTTTGACAGGCTGCTGAAGGTTATGACTGAGCCCCTCCCTTTTCTTTATTACATTTACAGTAGTGATCAGAAACATGAGGCTTCCTTTATGTGTTACTTTGCTGAGAATTCCTGTCAAACAACACTGTGGACATAGACCATTCTTGGCTCTTACTGCCAATATTTCATTATCGAATGCCTATGTCATATTATCACTTACTCATTTCAGTCTCTTCTTATAATAGGGTCATATTATGCCTGTAGCTACATCTTCATTACCTGTCTTTGACATCTTTTGATGATGAGTTGAATGCAATATTCAAAGATTTGTTGAACCATCAGTAACCTTTACACAGTTTATGTTATTCTTCAGCTTTTTTCTCTACTCCACTAGATTCTCAGTTTTATGACCTTCTGTGTAAGTTGTGAGAACTATTTGTTTTCCAAAAGATAGCAGTGGGTTTTGCATCACACTTACTCTGACTACAACTTAGTTTATATTTCTCAGATTCAATATTTGGGTTTGGGGTTTTGCAGTTTGTCATATCAATGAAACTGAACTGTAATGAGTTTCTGTATCTAGTTCATTTCATTATTTGGCTCTTTCAGATTATCACACTGTTGGGTTTCTAGCATAGCAAAGAAATGATCAGATTTAATATGGACAGATTTGATGAAAATTTTATTACATGATATTATATGTCATAGTATAAAAATATTTTTAGAATTAAATAAAATTACCCCAATAAAACACAAATATGTTCCATGTGAATGAATATTTTTAATTGGTTGACAATTACATTTTGCTCTGTTCACATAGTAATAGTGTTCACAGGTACCAGGTTGTTTAAGAATTCATTGTGCTACTTGGAATACTGGAAAATGTTATGTATGTGCTCATATTCATATGTATAATATACCTAAGTACTTGTTACATTTTCGTGTTCTGTGACAATTATGTATGCATATAATTTATATAATTTTGACAAATGAAGACTTTACCATTACCTCTGTGAATAAAAAATACCACCATATGTAGAAATGCCACCTAGTGTTACCTTTTACAAAACTGAGTGGGTGGTAAGAGGACTTTTATTGCACATGCATCAAAAATTTTCTTGGCAACTTCCTCCGTCCCCATCCCCATCCAGCACCACAAGAATGGCTTGTTGCCTTAAGGAAATACAAAGGAACAAGGAACAAGTGAAGTGGAAAGTCACTAAATAACGGAATGAGAACAACCACAAAATTAAAAGAGGATGAAAAATAATATACAATTTCATAATAAACTGAAAATCAGACAGAACTTAAAATGAAGAAAATAATAAACCAGAAATGAAAACACAGAAAGTAATGTATGCATTTATACTGAGATATATTCAAAAGCAGAAATAATGTAATTAGTGATAAAACTTGTAGATTTCTGCCCACAAACTCATTTCTCTGCAAGATTTTGGCTATCTTCCTATGAGAAGGCAAGGCTTTTAGAAAGCATGGAATTCTCACACATGAAAAGAGATTTTCATGTTGGCACACATGCTCCATTGGCTTCTTAAATTGTTGATCTAGAAACATTTCTTTTTTCAGTAGAAGAATATAAGATAGAGCTGCAGGCTGTGGAGCATCTCTAGGTTCCCCTGCAAAAGACAAGGATTCATGATTTTTCTTGAGAGTGCAGAGCTATAGGAAAGAGTTCTTTCCCTTGAGCCTGCCAGGGAGAGGAAGAAAATGGTCAATTAATCTGAAGTTCAGAGCCACTAGTTTAGTACAGGGGATGACAAGGATGTTTTCTTCATATTGGCTTTCTGTTAGTAAAAGCAAAGCCTTGCTTCTATTTCTGAATATATTTTTTGTTTCTTTAAGTAATCTTAAAGTGATCCAGAATTTGTGATCAATAATGATTCCCGAGTACTTTTCGTAAGTGCTAAGCATGCTGTGTTGCCCACATTCTGCTTTGTTGGCTAGCTTCATTGTGTGCCCTATTGCTATTAACAGTTATTGCTATTAAACAGTTCCAAGTGTCATCCAAGAAATGGTGGCACTTCATTGAGCTTAGGTGAACTCTGACTATAAAGTCCTGTCCTGAGATGTATGATGTGCCTACAAATCCTATAGACCTCACTGGAAATTTGGAACCCTGTATAGGAGAAGGTTGGAGGACAGTAAATTAGTTTTTATAAACTCATTGCCTTGTTTTCCTTTGAGATTGACTCCTGAACTACCCTGTAACACAGTTCATTGTCTAGAATCTTCCTTAGCAATCTTGTCTTAGCTTATCTGAGAACCAGCATCTGTGCTCTTCCTTTAAATCCTCATTTGAGGGAAACTGGCTCACTTGGCAGGCAGAATTACAGGGACAGATAATATAACTGGACATCACATAGTTCCCTCATGGGCAGATGTAGGCTGACATTATTGCTACTGCTTGTTGTTTAGTGGAAGGTGATCTCTTGCAATGCCAGGTTGGGTGTCGGTTAAATTATAAAGCTTATATACAGTGGAAAACAGTAGAAATACATGAAGCTTGAAAAATGAAGAATTCATCTGTGATTTTCCATTTGTTTGGGACATAACCATTTGATTTTGGCATTGTACCCATGTTCATGTCAATAAATAAGATAGCTAAACCTCCAGGGAATTACTGTCTCTTAATCAAGCCCATCATTAAAGTGTGTACACAGAAATGGGACTAGAGACCGGTGTTCCTGCCAAAACCCCAGAAGCCAAAAAAAACCATGAAGATTTTAAAAAACATGCCTGTAAAACATTTACCAATGTTTATGCAATTCTTAGTCCATCTCTTCCACTGCTGTTTTCTGTTGATTGAGAGCACCAGGTGCTGTGTTTCCTGTAAGTCAAGAGAAGCTTCTGGAGAAGCAGATAGGAGCAATGCCTTTTTTCACCTTGATGTCATTATAATCTTAATTTTCATCAAGGATTCTTTTGGGCGTCCCTCTGGGCTTATGCAGTCTGCAGAGCCCTGATTAAGTGAGGCTCCCATTTGTTTTTAATATTCTCAGATTTCACTCTGTGGCACTGTGAGTGAGTGCCACAGCATGTTTGGAGGGCCTACAGACATCAAGACTAAATCTTCATCTGAAATGCATCTATTAAATGTGCATAGACTAAAATGCATTTATTAGATGCACATAGATTGTGCATATTTAGATAAATGTTTAAAGTATGTATAAGCATATTTTTTCTTGTTGCATTTAGTTGTTGCTAAGAACTGTTCAGTCTAATTATGTGTATTGTAGGAATACATGCAAATAAACTCACAGTATTAGTGGTATTAGCACAAACCTAATGGGAGCATCCACTTCAAGGTCTGGATTGGCCAGGTATTTACTATCACACAGTCTCACACAGTCTCATGTACATACACATATACTGTCAGCTGCAAGGATCTAACACTGAAAATCAGACCTTGAATTTTACCTTTCTTGTATTTCCAGGCTTTCTCCCCTTTCCTCAGTAATCTGAACAAATTTTAAGTTAAATTGTCATCTTTGAAATTAAATGAATTACAGAAAATCTTAATTGGGTACGAATCTTCTTTTTAACTCTTGTAAGAAATTTGAACCTATAATCGACAGTGGCAAGGGCAAAGAAGAATAGCTCGAGAGTTAAACTGACCTGAAGTGCATTCTTTTTACTGACTTTTATATCATTCCCAAATGAAAAAAAAAACAAACAAAGCTCAACAATCCACACAATTGGTGCACAGATGGCACAGAGCAGAACCAGATTCCTCTGCAGAACTGCAGAGCTTTCATCCCATACAGTTTCTACACTGATACAGATTTTACCCATCCATCTGAGCTGTTAAGTTTTTGTGCACTGAGTGTGAGACTCATAGATTTGGCTCCTGCATCAATGCACCCCCACAGATAGGGGTATGTTTTACATACTTTCCTAGAACAGTGCCAGAATCTTTCTCCTACTCCATGACCTGATATGGTACACCAGCTGCAAGTAGTTGGTATCTCCCTGTGCACTGGTCTGTTGACTGGGACAGCCTGCTGGGCTCCATGTCCACCAGTTCTTAACAAGATATTGGTCTCCAAGGAACCTGTTTGCTGGCATGTTTCCTGGCTGCAGCACAGAAATGCTGACCTCATCCCCACAAGGCTCACCACCTAAATATGTCTCCTGCGTAGGGCCGGTCCACAATTTTGTCTTATTCATTGAAAAAGAAGAAACTTAAGAAGACTAAGCCATTTGTTAATGTAGTTATGCAAAGCTGCAGTCGTAGAATCATAGAGTCAACTAGTTTGGAAAAGGCCTTTAAAATCATGAAGTCCAGCCATTACTGTAAGACTGCCAAGACCACCACTAAACCATGTCACTGAGGGTCTCATCTACACGGTTTTTTGAACACTTCCAGGGACGGTGATTCCACCACTTCCCTGGGCAGCCGGTTGCAATGCCTGATCACCAGCTCTGTGAAGAAAGCTTTCCTAATATCCAGTCTAAACCTCCCCTGGCTCAGCTTGAAGCTGTTACCTCTTGTCCTATCTCTTGTTAGCTGGGAAAAGAGACCAATCCCCACCTCATTACAACCTCCTTTCAGGTAGTTGTAGAGAGCTGTAAGGTCCCCTCGAGTGTTCTCTTCTCCAGACTGAGCAGCCCCAGTTCCCTCAGCTGTTCCTCATAAGGCTTATTCTCCAGACCCTTCAAGAGCTTTGTTGCCTTTCTCAGTTTTGTTTGCCAAGTTTGGTGATTTGAAAAATTTGTTTGCATTGTTCTTCCAGCCTGTATCAAATATTCTGGAATGTCATATGCTTCTTCAAACTCTTTTTGGCCCTCTGTTGTATCTAGATAAATGATCTTGATGACTCCTGTTTTATTGGACTTCACTTTTGTACTGATTAATTCACAGAATTTTCATTATTTTTCAGACCCCAAAAGAAATATTCCATTTTTTGTTTCATTGCTGATTCCACTGCTGCAGATTGTTAAATTTTTGCTTATTTCGGATCTGGCTCAGCCCTGTTTCATCAGACAAAACTGCCACCAAAGCTTGATGGGAGATTTGTCCAAGTAAAGGCTCTAGGATTTGACATGTCTTGTTTTGCTGTATCTTTGTGCTGTTATTGTCTTTCATTTGAATTGGAACATAGATAATTATATTCTAGATTTAAAACAACAATTTTGTTTTTTTATAAATAAAATATTTGTTTTGCTATCCAAAGCCTGGAAACACCTTCAAAGAGGTGATTTTAGTATCTTGTAATTTTCTGTACACCATAAATGGTTACTTGGAATGTGCTTCTAGTTGTCTGCCCTAAAAGGAAAAAAATACTGACCAAAAGAATTTACAGTGCTTAAGAGTTTTAACCACAAAGGATACACAGAGAGGCTAGAATGGCACATGGTGCTGAGCCTGTCAGATTCTTAAAATACCAACAATTTGGTGGTCTACAATTCTGTCACTCTTTTCATGTATCAAAAAAAAAAATAAAAATTGCTTAACATCCTTGTTAATTGAAACTAGAGCTTTCAGACAGGAGATTTGATTTTTCCGTTGTCACTGTTATAAAATCAAGAAGGATTTAGAATGAGAGCATAGGGGTCTACTTTCTAAAAAACCTGCTGAAGCTTTCTAAAAGATTTTGCATACCAGTCTGCTCAGAAATGTTCTCTTGTGGATCATGTTATCCACAATTTCTCTTTTCCTATTTGTATTGTTGAGGAACTTTCTTTACAAGCTTTGTATTTTGAAATCATTGTGCTCCTTTTCTTTCCTAACCATGTGAATTAATCCGTTATTTGTGACTTTATTCCACTGAAATTTTTAGGATGTCACAAAAGATCAGATCCAGAGAAAAACTAAGAATTGGCCAGCAGAAGATAGTGCTCAGGATTTCACAGGATTGAGCCTACTGAAAGAATTACAGTCATGTTGAACCATGATTTTCTAGTGAAAGCCAATAAGATTTAAATGTGAAGTGGTCCAAAAAATATATGAAGCATAAGCATGAATGTTTCAAAATAAAATGTTTTCCAACATTTTCTGTGAAGGGTCAGCTATACAATTTAAAAAAAAAAATTATTCTTGTTTTAATGTCTAAGAATAGAAAGATTTTAAACCAGAATGATGGTATTAAGTTGCACATAATCTACAGTGCATAATCTAAAGTCACTCAAGAATGAATTGGAGCTTCATTGTCATTATCATAATAATTTAATAATTAATTATTCCAATGCATTTATTCAGGGATGTTTGGTTGTCTTCATCTTTTTCTTACCTATGTCTTACAAGCAAAAAATACATACAGATGGTCAGGACCAGTGAAGCAAATTGCAAAACCTGATGAATCAGTGTGTTTTGGGGGTTATGGGATGGAGGGTGTTTTAGTGACAGCAGAGAAGGACCAAGCCATTCCAAACCACAGTACATGGGTTAGTCAGGCTGCCATAGCTTTTCAATACAATCAGTTTATTCTTTATGCAAAGCATTCTTAGCTTCTTTCACTGAATACATGGAGAAAGGATAGGTGCTCCTGTGGGCAGAAAACTAGATGGGTGGAAACTACCTTTATCATTGGTTTAGGTTATTTTTCTGCTACATAGCATGTGCTTACAGATGTCCTTACCCAGTTCTCTGAAATGATATTGTAGGTAAATAATTGCTGAGTATAGGTAGCTTGAGTGTTTGTAGTGCATATGCTGAGTCCATTTGACCTTGAGAATAAGATCAGACCTTAATTTTACTGAGGTGTATGTATATTCTAAGAAATTGTCTCCATCTGGCATCAGCAAGTTATATAAAAGAATGAAAGCAAGTGTCCTTCCACCAAAGAGGAAGAAGGATATCCTTGGTTTAGCACAAGGTACTTGTGTGTAGTGGGAAAGATGGAATTTAAAAGGCTTTGTTGACCTTCATCACTAAAATGAAAAGGAGACCAAATCATAAATGTGGCACTTGCTTCACATTGAAGTCCGACCATTGGTTCCTCTATGCAAACTATTTGTGCATTTCATCTTCATAGATACTAGCAGATTTGTATCTGGGAGAAGAGCTAAGAAATTGGTGGTTTCTCAAACGGGACAATTACCTTTCACGCCCTGTTTTTATTTGATGCTTGGCACCCTGTAAATTCCATACAAGACAACCTGCTGGCACGATGATGTGATAACCCTGTGATTTCTGCTCCCTAACTGGATGAAATAGGTGTCTTTCTTCTCTCATATTCTGTCTTCATTTCTAGACTAATAATCTTTTAGAAAAGGTACAATCTTGTAACAGTACTCATAAGCTTTTGTCATGTATCATACGTTGCACAAAGTCTCCTAGGTATTTGATTTCCAGGTTTTCCAAACATCTCTCTCCCAGATACTTCTTCAGTGATTATTTCCTTCAGCTTGCATTTTTCCAGAATGAATCTTTGGGTGATAACCAAAGCCCATTGAGGTCAGACAAATGTCTCCTCTTGACTTCAGTGGACTTTGGATTTTTTCCTTTATTTCCTATAGCCAGGAGCCAAATTCTGCATTGTTTTAATGGGGATTTTTATAAGCAAGGCAAGCAGTATTGGCTTCCATAGTCTGATATTTTTGGTATCCTTTGCACTGTATTTCACACTTTTCACTAGCATTCGTAATGGTACAATGTGATTTACAAATGTAAGTGGTGTTTATCTGTCACCATGGATAGCTAATGGAAATCTTAAGTAGTACTGACTGAGCTCTGTTGTGTCCACTACCACCTCTTTCCAGACTTGATATGTTCTTCCATTACCTTTTGTTTCAGTCTTTCAATTACTTTTCAGTTCATCGGGTTTTGTCAGTGTTTGGGAAAATGTGAATCATTTGTGGGTAAAGTTTTGAAAGGCACTGTAATCACATACGAAGTCCAGTTACAGGTTATAGTCTATATATAATAACTTTCATCCATACTCCGGAAAGTGCTCTAACATGTGCTTGAGTTTATCCCTGTTAAGAAATATAAGTAGGTTTTTGAATGTAATTGTCTAAGTGGGACTTCAGTCTCAGTGAAAGTTAAGCAAAACTTTGTATTTATTCCTGAATAGGGAGTTCTTTTCAAATTGTGTCTTTTATATAACAGTTCTCTAAGATGAAGGATTCCAAGCTGTTCTACAAAGTCAATACCTTAAAGACTATTCACCACTACAGTGTGGTTACCTCTGAAGTGAGTGTGCTATCTATCTTATCCAGGTATTATCATGTAAATTTAAAATTGGAGTGAGTTGAGTGGAAAGCCACCAAGATGGTCAGGTGGTTGAAGGATTTGTCTTAGGAGGAGAAGCTGAGGCTTGTTCAATCTGGAGAAGATAGGGTTTTGGGGGACCTTGCAGTAAAAGGTCACCAAGAGGATGGAGCCAAGCTATTCATAGTACTGCGAGATGGGGAGGACAAGAGATAATAGACAGAAATTGAAACAAGTTCTGACTAGATGCAGGGAAAAAATGTTTTACAGTGAGGGCAGTCTGCATTAGAACAGAGTTGTGCAGTCCTTGAAGGTTTTCAAGACCAAACGGCACGAGAGTAGGTTGGTCAGATCTCATAGGTGACCCTGCTTTGAGCCAGAGGCTGGACTAGATGAGCTCCAAAGATAACTTCCAACCTGGACTATCCTCTGATCTTTAGATCTTATTCATGTTTGTTATTGCTTATTATTCTTGGTGTCTCCCTGGGTTCATACATTTTAATTTAATTTTTTTTTTTCCAAATAGCATTTATTCAATTATTCTTCTGGAAGGAGAAGCGAGAGGTACTGGAAAGTAAGTGCTAGAATTCCTTGGACTTCCATGGGAAAAGTGTTAATCCATGTTTCGCCATTTTGAATTTTTCTATTTCTCAGTACCTGTTCCTCTTCGCATACCAATTTAATTGTCAGTGGTTCATAATATGGTGTAATAGCTAATTCCTTTATGATCTGGGGATGCATATGTCCTCCTTCTGGTTTATTTTTTTCTAGCTGTTTTATTAAGTACTTGTTATAAATAAATGTACCAGAAAGATTCTGCTGCTGTAGTTGCTCAGGCATCTTTTCCTTACTTTTCTTTTTAAAGACTGATTATTTTTTTTCTTAATTATTCCTCTATTCTTTTATTTTTGTTCTTTACTCTTTTATCAATTTGAGTAATATCAGAATCACAGATCACGAAATGGTTGGGGTTGGAAGGGAACTCTGGAGGTTGTCTGGTCTAACCTCCCTGCTCAAACAGGACCAACTGGAGCCAGTTGCCCAGGACCATGTCAGAGGGCTTTGGAATATCTCCACGGATGAAGGCTCCACAACCTCCCTTGGTAACCTGCAACAGTGCTCAGTCACCTTCACAAAGAAAAGTGTTTCCTATGTTCTGATGGAAACTCCTGTGTTTCAGTTTGGGCTCATTGCCTCCGGCTCTGTCACTGGGCACCACTGAAAAGAACCTGACTCTATCTTCTGTACACCTTCCCTTCAGGTATTTATATCAACTGAGGAGATCCCCTGAAGCTTCTCTTCTCCAGGCTATACAGTCCCAGCTTTCTCAGGCCTTCCTCATGTGAGGTGGTCTAGTCCTATAAATATTTTAGTGGCCCTTTGCTGAACTGTCACCAGTACCTCTATATATTGTTTGTACTGGGGAGCCCAGAACTGAACACAATGCTCTAGGTGTGTCCTTACCAGCGCTGAGTAGAAGGGAAGGGTCATATACCTTGACCTGCCCACAACACTCCTAATGTCCTTCTATTGAGGCACCCAAAACTGCACACTCAGTGATGTTACTACCACAGACTTTACAACTGATAGCAGTTCCTCTATTACAGTTTTTTTGCAGTATTTTTCCCCATCTTCCAATAGTCTTTAGTTTCAGCCTAGGTACATCTGGGGCAAGACACTTCCATTTTGCTTTGTTATCCATTACACACATACAGACCTCTCGTAGGATGCTTCAGGGAATGTTCATCAACAGTGACCTACTTTGTGCATAGAAAATTTAGTCTCTTAAGAGATACTACTAGACAGACGTCATTTCTGCAGAGAAGAGGTTAAGAATTCTTCAGAGGTAGTTCTTGTGGTGTTGTCAGCTCATGGCATGTAATGGACAAGAAGATCTGCTCAGGGAATGAACTTTTTTGTTTCTCTATCTCAGAAAAAAAAAAAAAAGAAAAGAAAAAGAAAAACAACCCAAGTAGGAAAAAAAATTCTGTAACTCCTTTAAGAAAAAGATTCAAATTAATATGACTTTGAGTCATTTAAATTGTATGGTTTGGCTAAAATAAAGATATTCAGTTTAAACTTCTGGAATTTATAAAATATTGTTATGTGAAAATTGAACTTTCCTTTTTCAGAAATGTCTGACTGAAATATATCTACATTTTAGAAGTGTCTTCCACTTTATCAAGAAAAGCTTAAATTAATTTTAATTTCTTTTAAGAAGTGGTTCAATGGAAATTACAGTTTTCTAGTGGAGAATTGCTCAACATATTTTTAGCACTTTGTGCAAGTCATTTAACTGAAATACCTCAGTTTTCTTCCCATGAGAGAGGAGATTTGTATATTTTATTGACCTCATAGAGTATTAGGACAAATAATTCATATTTATTAAGCATTGTAAAGACAGAAAAGCTCAATCGCCAAATGGCAATATAAAAAAATACTGTGGTAGTCTAAATGCCACCAATTTTCAATGAAATTAAAAGACACTGTCAGAAATACTGTGAATCACTGATAGGAATTAATTAAAAGAAATGGTCCCATTAAATAATTAAAATCTTCGTAGACTTTGTTGTCCAGAGATACATCAGGCAGCCATTACATCCAAAACTGTGTACACACCTTTTTTTCCAGCTTAGAAATGGCATTTAATTTCAGCTGTCACTTTACCAGCTAGTCATTTGGTACTGTGAGAAGCTTCTATACTTTGCCTCAAACAACTTCAGTTGTGACTAGCCTGAGTAATTTCACATTGCTACCAGAATGTATAAAGTTTCTATCTACTCAGTATTTGAGATTACCCATGAGTATGCTGAACAGCATAGATTCCAGAGGAGACCTTGTAACCCCTCCCGAGTAACCTTCCTCCCTTCTGACAATTGACAGTTCGTTATTTCCTTCCTAACTTGGGAAAAGCTAATAATGCACAACAGGACAACACCTGCCATGGTAGCTTCACTCTTTCAAAGGCCTAGGAATTTTCCCAAAGCTTTATGGAAATCCAAGTCGTATGCACCCAAGTACCGAAGTGTAGAATTGCAACATCACGGTTACGAGGTCATTTATCCACCTATTCCTTTAGACAAGCGAAATACATTTTTGAGACATGACTTCCATCTGCATCCCCAGTTAAAATCTTTGTTTCTAATTCCCATCATATCGCTGTGCTAGGGTAAGGTTGTTAAAATATGCAGTCTTTGTCTTCTAAATTATTTGTATGCTTACCCTTTTATTACCTCAAATATTATTTTTCCTTTTTTTTAATCAATGGTATTAAGGGGATATTTTATAGAGAAAGAAAATAAGAGTGAACAAAGTAACATTTTTGAAACTAAATCATTAGCATTGGGGGGTTCATTAAAGAATGCTTATAAAGAAAGCTTAATTCTGGAAGTATATTTTATGCAAGAAAAAAAAAAACAACAAAAAATCCTTCAAGGTGAGTCAGTTTCTGGACCTGTACTAATTAGTTACTACCCTCTAACTAATTAAATGCTATTTTCTTTATGAGCTTTCCGATATTGTTTTCTGTGCTTTGATTTTCAGATACATATGTAGGCAACTTTTATTGAAAGTGGATTAATCTAGGCTTTGGCTCTCATTCAGCTATGTCTGGCATATACAAATCTGAGATCTGTAATAGAAGAGTCTGTTTTAGAGACACGCACATTCACATCAGTATCAAGTTTCAAAATTTTACAAGAGTCTTAATTTTCAGAGCGTCATACTTTATATGTGCTAGATTTCCCTATTGTGTCAATTGGCTTTTCTTTCTGTGAAGCACTGAAAAAAGTGTGTGCAAATTCAGATGAAAATTGTCTATGCTGTTGACATTTTCTGCTGTTGGAAATATAGCAACTCAATTCTGATTTTCAGCTTGATCTAAACTTACAGAAATGGTGCAACTGCTGCCTGTTTCTAATTATTCTTGAAAAGCCAGTGAGAGGTAGTACAAAGGCCACTCAGAATGATTCATAGTAACCTGGGAATTTTAGCCATTGAACTTTGACCGATGACGTTCTCTTTGCTAAGCCTGACGTATGCTGCCCAGACCAGAGGTTGTTTGTAGTGTCCATTGCATCCTGTTCTGTCCAAGGCACAAAATCACAGAGATGGGGGTTCAGAGAAGAGAGCAATATTCTTAAAAGCAGGACAAAGCAATGAAACAGAAGGGGCTTAAAGAGGTGCTTTTTTGGTAACAATAGCATTAGTGAAAAATTGAAACCTCTACAGCTGACCAATGGCACCAAGCAGTTACCAAAGATCTTAGCCCATTACTGCTACAATTTTATGACATATGTTCGAAACTGGATATCTGTATTTAAATAGGCTTCTGAATCTATAATAAACATGAGTTTATAAATAGTTTGATATTTAGCCGGGTTGTGTTTCACAGACATTCACTGAGGTTTGTGGGTATATGTCACTGAGGTATAACAACTTTACTGACACGAGGGAGACTAAATGTGGATTCAAAAACTTAACATTAGGCAACTGCACTAATATTTTGGCCCTGTTTTCTAGAACATAATTTTTTTTCTTTTCAATATTAACCTCCCCACACAGGGAGGTTAATTGCATTCAAAATGCAATTTTGAAACCTCTGGGCCTAGTAGTTACAACATCCTTCAAAAGCATAGGATTGGTACAGTCAAGTAAAAAAATTGACCAAGATTTCTTAAAGATACATAGAGTAGGAGAAAAATCCCACTAAAATGAAAGACAAGTTTATTGCTTTTCCAAATTTCTGGGTATGAGGCAGTGATACAGAAAGGCCCTATATGAACTAGACATAAAAAGAGCAGTTTTAGTATAACTGTGCTTTATTTTATGTAGATAAATAAATATATGCATGTGTGTGTATAACATCTCTCACCTAACTTTGATTCTTGAGGAGTCTTGATCTCTCATAGCTTCCTGGCTTACTGCATCAATGCTACTATTTAATACGGATTCTTCTCTATTTCACTTACACTGTTCTCACCTTTTCTTAAGCAAATCTCACTCATCCTACCTCCATTTCTCAATGATGTCTTTATTTTCACAGTTCTCTCAACCATCTTTTGCACAGGAAAGCTCACTGACCATTTTTCAGTAACTTTTGAGACCTAAGAATGTACTTCCTTTGTATGATCAGCTGGTAATTTGAAATCTAGGTCTCTTCATGCTCTTATTTCCTGGCAGCTCTTCCTAAAGACTGTTTTGGGGTGGCCAGTTATTCTCAAATGCTTCATGCAAGAAACTGATCTCTACAGAATCTCGGATAAGTGTTGTCTTTAGGGATGTTCTTTGTTGCATGCCCATTGTCCAGTGTTTTGTGCTTACCTTGAGGTATATTTATTCAGTGTGTCACATGACCATCTGCAGGGCAGATAACAACAATCTGTGGAACTTCTGTCCTAAGCTGCAAATAACTCTTGTAACACAAGCTGCCTCATCCCTCATGCACAAAGGGAAAGCATTGAAACATAGAATGAAAACGAACTGATAACTTTACCATAACTTAGTAATGTTTCTTTTTCTATTTTTTATTTTTTCTTGTTAAAATGAAAAGCTCTTCAAATAGTAGAATTAAGATTTATATTTTTATTATCATGGACAGAATTTAGAATGACAACTCCTAAAGATGTAAACTCCTAAAGGCTGTTTCGCAAATCACTGCCAGGAGCAGGCAGGATTTCTCTCCTTCCTATGTTCACTGTTGCACCAGTGAATTTTGTACTGCCTCTGACATAAAAGACACATGGCATTGCTGGTATTAAGATATGATAAATTTTGGCTGTTTCTCTGTTAGTTTTATGGGATAACATACTTATTAAACTTTACTTATTAAAGTATAAACCCTAATAAAACTTTTACTTAAAGAAAGCTCTCAAATGGTCATAGACTTAATGTCCCTCCATCCTTTTTACAGGAAGAAAAATGACTAAAAGTTGAAGTCAGACTCTGGCATGCTTGAATACCATATGCCTGCACTATTGAGAGACTGGAGCAGTGTATCTGGAGAAAGATGAGAGAGTGTGGGTGGCAATAAAAAAAACAACCACGACTGTAAGTTAGCAAGATAATATCCTTATTTTCTTCTGTGGGTCTCAAGAGTGATTAAAAAAACATTGGTGTTTCAAAAATATTGCTGAAGACTACAGTGTGACTCATAATGCTTCAGAGAATGGAATTCTTGGAAGTTTCACTGTAATGCCAGATTTTAGAATGGAGGGCAGCAAAGCTGCAGAGAAGTAACATGAGGCTATGTTGACAGAGAAAGAACATCTCTGAGGAAATGCAGGCAAGAGAGAAAGAAGAGAAGGAGCGTAGAGAGAGATGACAAGCCAATTATTTTTACTGAGAATGGTTGCTTGCACTGATGGGAATGTTTCATTGCCTTTTGAGATTTTATTGGCCAGCATGCCTGCCTACAAATTGCTTGGTCATATGCACAGCAGGGGAAGATATGTAAACATGTTAACCTATAAAACAGTGAAAGCACTTATATGTGACTCCGAAAGTCCACCCTAGAGCTAGCCTGAAACTTTTGAATGAAACTCTTTATTTTTTGGAGGGGGTAGGAGGATTAAATTTCTGGTAAATTCAGCTATTTTATGAGGGAATGTATTGGCTAAAAGTAGATTTTCATTGGGAATGTTTCTTGAGGCAGAATAGACTTTCTGGTCAGAATAAAATAAAGAAAAATGACAATTATCTGGAACTAAATAGTAGCTTCACAGCTACAGCATGCACCTGATATTTTGCTTGATACTGTAACATACCTCTTTTATATATTAAGTAAGTACTTTTGCTAGGAAAGTGACCAGTCTTTCTCCCACCATCCCCCACAAGTGTTAACCAGTACCTATTCCAAGTTCCAAAGAAATGGTTTATGTATTTCATGGGTTATCACATTGGCAGAGATATGGAAATTCCAGGTGCAGATCCATGAACATGGGTAGGGCTTGTACCAGCACCTCCTCCTTTAAGTGAGTGTTCTAACCGTTTGGCAGTGGAGGTACGATAGAATTCAGGGAAAAAATATTGTTTATACTGGAAGCTTAAGTACTGAAATTGAGGCTTTTTGTTTGTGTGTTTTGTTTCTTTGTTTAAGAGCATTTTTATGATCTAGTATCTCTTACAAGCTATATATTTTGTTTGTGTATATGGCTAAATATGCATTCAGAATGCTGATTGCTTGAAGGTGGATAATGCTGCTGTCTGGGTAGAATCCTTATATAGCTTTTAAACATTTAATGATTATTCATTTGAAAATTCACATCTGAGAAATGTCATGACTTGATACTTGGTACTTCCTCTCTGAAAAAAAAGAAAAATCATCTATCCGGCAGGGGAGAAAATATGACACCACTCATATAAGCGATAGTCATATATCGCAGTTAAATAAATATCAAAAGTGATAATTCTTGGCTGAAATTTGTTCATCTAATTTGACCGATGAAGTGTGTGGATAAAGATTAGATTAGCAGATCATAACCAGTTCATGAACAATTCATGAACAGGAAGAAAGACTGCAGAGCAGGGAATCCGAATAATGTATATTTATTTCACTTGTGTAACAGGAAAATGCAGGTTTTTTGAGTTGACCAAAATAAAAAAAGAAACTTTTCATTCTTTCTTTTAGGTTCTTCATTTTCTTTTTTTATTTGAGAAATTAACCCTAGTTATATTTAGAAATTAAACTCCTCGCATGAAAAAGTTGTTCTATTATGAAAATATGGGTATAGAGTTTTTGAGTTTTTACCTTCAATGTTTTTATGTTTTAACGAATTATTGCGGGAATAATCATGCAATTTTCAGGTGGATGACTCATGGATTTTAGCCAGGTTAAACAGGCAACTTGGGTGGATAAAACATTCGATCAAAAATTTGTCCAGCTTTCCTGTGCTTATGGTCTACCAATTCCCTCATTTCCCAAGAAGCGAACTGAGAAATGTTTATCCATTATAGGATTAGTACAACTAATTTGCTCTCATATTACCTGTCATCCTCTAGATTTCATAATACTGTTATGACCTCAGAGTCAACAGTAAAGTCTACAATGCATGACAATAGTAGATTCTCAAATAAACAGGATCTTGGACAGAGTGAAAAAACGCACCAAAACTTTGAATAAACAACTCTAAGACAATCTGTGACCAGACAAATCAAAGACAAAAACAACAAACCAAGACAATCTGTGTCTTCTCAGTTTGTGTAGGAGATAAGTCAAAGCTGGGAAATATTTTCTGATATGCCCATTAATGGATGTACATCCAATCACTCAGGAGCTAATACTGCACTTTTCTGTTCTGCGCATAAAAAATGTCATGCCAAATGACTCTGAGTGGTATCCTTAATGATGAATTTACAGCCATCACTCAGGAGCCTTCTTCAATTGTCTGCATTAAAGCAGCAGATGATTATCATCCCATCCAGTGATGCTTTTCCTTGGCCTTATTAAAAAGAGCAGCATACAAGCCAATCATACCCTTGGGTGTCTTCTGACTTGCTCAAAAAGTATGGCTTAAGTGTTGATTTCTTTTCCAAAAAATACGAAATTCCATTTTACAATGATGACACATCCATTGTCTGAAATGAATGGCATGAGAATTACAATGAATGCCCTGATTGCTGGCCTGGCATTAAAAATAGTACCAGGTTTCACAGGCAATGTTTAGCTGGCATATCTGTCAACTGTCCATGCTGTGAATGGGAAATAGACAACTGGCCCCCTCTTTTCCTCCTCCCACAATTTGGGCTTTATCTCATGCATTTGTAATGCATTGCTGCAGTCTCTCTCAGAGACACTCCACGGCTTCTTCCCTATGAGCCATGAACCCTCAGGTACATGAACCATGGGTCTTACTGCATTGAGTAAGAGAAGTTTGACAGATCTGGAAATTAATTTTAAGTTAGTGGGCATGTTCAATAACTGGAAAGAAAAATAAAGTCTGATATTCTTTTTTGTCAAGTCCTTTTTCGAAGGACTACATTTATTAACAAAAGATTCCAAAGCGGGTTCATAGTAACACAGAAAGGAGATCTTTCCAGTCGTGTCTGCAGGAAGCGCTAATACACATCTCTCTGGATAGCTTCCTATCCAACTTTAGAAAATACAGGTGTATTACTATGATAATACCAATATGTTTCAGTTCTACTGGTAAATACTGAGTTTCTCAAACTTCTGTTCATGAGAATGTGGCTAAAGACTTTAAAGTTCAATCAGTAAAAAAAAAAAAAAAAAGAAAAGCAAGATCAATGACATTTCTTCCTTGATCTGCTCTTTTTTTCTTCCATTCTGTTCCTCCTAGTAGATATTTTCTGCAAATTATTTTGGCTGTGTGAATCAAGTGAATACATCTCATGAGAATAGGAGAGGTCTTGCAGGTCAGTTCTGGGGAATGGTTCCATGTATTGCAAATGCTTTTCTTGCTCTTGCTTGCCACACCTTTGCTCTAATCAGGTAGACAGAACTATTGACTTAGTTTGATGTCAAGGTAGATTATTAGTATCACAGATACAACAGTTAACAAAACACTAACTACGATAACTATCAATCTGCATGAATATAAAAAACTAGAGCTCAGCACAATCATTCCATCGGTATGATTCTAGAGAAGGCAATATACAGTTAAAAGGAGGAAAAAAAAAAGATAAAATGAAATAGAGGAAACAAGACACTGAGTTCCATCTAACATCTTTCATTTCCCCAGAAATGTTCATTATTCACTGACATACGTGCAATGGATGTGTTCCACTTAAGAGTGAGAAGAAATAGAAATTAACTTGGTAATTTGCTTAGATTTTTGTATAATTATCACTTTATGAAATAAACATTTCATTCTATAAAATGCACAGCTCCATCCATTTCCGATGTTCCAAAACCATTTTGGACTAATTTTGAGCTCTGTTTGCAATTGTCTGCATGTGTCTGTGCGTTACTAGCACAGTATGTTCTCTATATCCATGTGCTGCAAATCTGGTTGACAGCAGCCTTGCGCCCTTTTCTTTCTCGATTGTCCTTCATCACAAATGGTAAGTGATCAAATAACTATTTTTTTCCCCTTGCTTTGAATTGAGCAACTTCCAGAATTTCTTTAGTCCAGACTCCCTGTTTTCCTAAGGGTCAATTCCCTTATAACAATTTTTTAAAGTCATAACATGTACTTTTACATTTTATTTAGAACTTCATAAAATATAATTTTTCATAAACATATGGTTTAAAATTTATCCCTAGATTATGTAATGACTTTTATTCTTGGAAAGTGTTTCCATTATCAGGTCTTTGGTACTAATTATATATTGGGCATGCTTATGAAGTTATGTGAGCTCTGTGAAAGCTCTGAAAGATGTTTCAGCATAACATTTTTCAATTTTATGATACCTGAAGTGAGATCCTGTGCTGTGAATCTCATTAAAAATTTAAATTCCTCATTTAAATTCCACAATGGGGCACAAAATTTGGGGAATTGTGTCTGATAATCTGGAGTGACTAAATAATTATACCGAATTTGGGCTGACTTTCCAGGCAAGAGAAACAAGACCCACCAAGGAAATAGAAATGTGACCCTAAAAATCCCGCCCAGGGTGCCTTGGAATGGATATGGAAGCTCAGTTAAACGCAGACTGTTCAATCACTAGTTGCTTTATAAACCAAAAAGGTTAGGGAGGGAGAAGATGGACAGAAGAGATAGAAAGTTTTGCCATGGTCCTTACCCTCATTGCTAGGCGTTTCAGTAAAATTTAAACTGTTTATCATTTTTTATAGTGCCCATTACTCTATAAGGGATAATGGGATCCCCTGCTGCCAGGGGCCGTATGCCAATTCATTCTTGAATATCTCCAGCAAGAATTGCAGCTCTTAGATGTTGTCTTTATCAGACATTCAAGGATCGCCTGTGTGTCAGGGTAATTCTGGGCACTGGCAATGTGTAGGAGGCTGAACTACCTTACCCCATCTGGCCATGTCCTGAAGGTCCTTTCCAGAAGGAGGATATTTGTTACTTGAAAGGAAATGGAAGCAAATGCTTCCATGACCAAAGTCAGGAAGGAGCTATTAACTTGGAAAAGAGAGAGGAAACATCAGATAGGCCTGATCTTCTAAGTATGATGGGCACAGGAATTCCATGGACCAGACTGAGGGATCCTTACCTTCGTGAGCATGTGTTATACCCTGAGAAGAATTCTTACACAAAACATTAGCTGAAGGATTTTAAACTTGTCCTGTAATGTATTTTCACACAGGAAGTATTAAATACTGCTTACTGTTCAAGTTAAGATGTTTTTGGCTGTTGTTTGCCAGTGCATTTACCATTGTAAACCACTTCGAGAATCTCTGAAGAAGCAGGTGGAAGGCCAAGAAGAGGAGAAATAAATGGAGTAGTCAATTAAGCGGAGGTCATAAATGAACCCCTTTTCAAGAGGCATCATCACGAATTTGCCTGAAAGGAGAAATTTGCAAAGAAGGAAGCAGGTGTCAAATTCCTTTTGGCAGCTGGATGCTTAAAAGCATTTAAAATTAAAAGCTACCTGATCTAAAGCTCAAGACACCAAGAGGATGTGCCTTAACATGTGGAAGGGAACACTTATCGATGGGGTTTACAACTCTTATGCTGTAGGAAGGGTGCAGAATTGTAAGAAAACGTGCTGACCAATTTCTGGCAGGATTTAGGCCACTGGCACTGTCAGTGAGGAGGAACTTGAGAATAATTTTGAGCTCTGTATTCAAACAGCTGTCTGTCTTCCACAGCATGCTGTAGAAAAATAGAGGTTTTGAACCCTTAGAAAAGCAAAGGAAGTGCAATAGCCCAGATTTGTATCATAATTACACCCAGGTGGTTCTGAAGTGACTACACCCGTGTCATTGAAGATACACCAGTGCAAAACCTGTGTAAGAACTGAATCAAGCCCTTTGTTTTCTTGCATTTGTATACCAAAAGAGCACTCTAACAGCTCTTAGTAAATAATAAATTAATAATGATATGATGATCTCCCTCATGACTGGAAGAAATACAGAAAAATTAGTGTCAGAGTAAAGAATTTGCTTTCAAGATTCTTTGGATGTGTCATTTCTGGATTTATATTGGATATATGATACCTTACTGGACTGATTTTAATTTTTATTTCAAACAGGAGAAACATCAAATTTAGTTAGTATGTGGCGAATGACACAAAATCTATAACATATAGCTTACAGATCAAATGAGTAAGACCTTTGGTTTGCTTATTGTAAACCACCTTTAAATCCCCAGCAGAAAGTAGTAATGAAAACAACTAATGAGAGCAAATGCTTTTGCTTTCTCCCTGCTGTAAAGCAAATAATATTTTAGTAGTTGATTTTGTCTGTATTTCCCCATTTGTGCCTCAGAATACACCAGATTGCAATGTTACATCACATTTCTAATGCCTGGAACCATGTCCTGTGATCCACCTCTGATCACACCGCAACTTCCTCCTTTCTTTTCACCTCCCGTCTAGAGGACTGTATGTAATTATGCTGAGGACATAATTCAATTAATTATTGACAGAACATGTAACCACCACTCAAATCTCTCTTTGATAAATCTCTTCACTGGTCTCTGACTTCTGTTTGTCAGGCACCAGGGAGGTGGAAAGGCAGCAAAAATGCTTTTTAAAGATAGGACGTTTCTCAATATCAGCTGGAGAGCCCTGGGCTCTTTAGATGTAAAAGCATATTGTTCTCTGTGCTAAACAAGTGGCCACGAGAAAGCTCAGTGGGATGGAGGGTTATGATTCATTTTAGGTGGCAGATATAATAGGAGCAGATAACTTTGATTTGTGCAAAGGAAAAAGTGTGATCTCTTTCAGGGATTCCGGGCATTCACAGCAATTTTTTTCCCCTCTGCTGCTGATTAAAGAGAAAGTGATAAATAAGAGCTCTGTGCTCGGTTTAAAAGAGGAATGTAGCTTTAGACAGCTGAATGATTTAGGGGAAAAAAAAAATAATCCTGACCTCAGATAGCCTTTGACCAAAATCTCCTAGTAGTAGAAAGTAAAGACGAGCTGTTCCTGTAGCTATCAGACCCCGAGTAAGGGCAGTGATCATTTTTGTCGGTATGACCGGAAAATGTCCTGAGGGCAGGGCCGGGGTGGAGACATGCCAGGGGTTTGCCCGTAACTTCAGATTACAACTAGAGCATGCCAAAAGAGAGTTAGGAAAAGGAGATAACCAAGTGGGAAAGCAAAGAAGGGCTTTATTGTAAAATGAGGACAAATGGGGAAGATAAAAAGGAAAAAGCCCATGTTGTCCCACGTGGGGCCTCGGGGAGGACGCCGGGGCTAATGCTCCCATGCAGCAGGCGAGACAAGTGGAAGGCGCCTGGAAGCGGCTCAGGGACTGGTACCTTCGCCGCGCACAGAAGAGAGGGAGATGCCCTGCGGCCGCCTGCGCTGCGGGATCGCGGCGGGGTTCTCCCCTCTTCGAGGCTTCGTCAATGCCTCCGTGCTCAGCGCCCAGCTCCCAGTCGGGGGAAGTAAGCCCACGGCGGGCTCTCCCCCCGCCAGCACCTGAGGTTCCCCAGCCAGGCGGAGCCGGTGCAATCCCTAGCCCGGCGCAGCGGGAGGCGGCCGGGCGTCAGCTAGAGGGGGCAGTGGAAAGGTGAAGAGCTGCAGAGTTTGGGGCCGGCAGAGCGGGCTGCACGGCAAGGCGGTCCGGGAGCGAGCACCTGAGCCGGGTCTGCTGACACTTCAGCCAAAGTGGTCGGATTTCCAGGGGTTCTGCGCTCCCGTCCTCCCGCCGCTCCCAGAGCAGGGGGGGCTACGGGGTGAAGAGAACCGAGGGGCGGGGATAGAGCTGCTAGTTTAGCTGGGGGAGACCATCCGGCGCTGCTTGTCTTGCGGGGTAGACGAGGGAGCGGTTACATGGGCTGATCTAAACCGTGAATGTTGAGGGATAGAGGACCATTGTCATGGGCGAGACAGGGGCTATAACGCCTTCACAAACAGCTTTCCGCTGGTTTAGCTTAGTCTTATGAGCTCGGCTTGGCCCCCACCTGCCCCCCCTCTCCAAAACTTACTCCTCAGCTGAACAGCCCTGGTGCCTCGTCCCGCTGCTGCCAAGGACAAGGAGGCGTTCGGAGGCACAACGGGAGGCGCTTAAAGACCCGCTGTTTCTGGGCGGCTTTGCGCAGGCTCTGCTGGGGTGGCAGGATGCTCCCCGCGATCCGCTTCACCCCGTACCCCGGCACCCCGTACCCTCCGAAAAGTGGCTGCCGGAGCTGAGTCCCGCGCGGCTGGGCTGGGCGCTGCCCTCTTGCCCGAGCCGCGCAGCCGCCGCCGCTTGCTGGGACCGCCCCGCCTTGCCGCAGGTGCTGGTCGCGCTGCCACCGGCCGGGCTCTGGCTGTCCCCCCGCGACGGAGCGGCTCTCACAGCCGGGACGGCTTCCCCCCGCCTGTTATTTTGGCCCGGATTCCCTTGCCTGCACGGCGCCGACCAGCCCTGAGCCTTCGCCCTCGCTGGGCTCAGCCCCAGGGGCGGCTCAGAGGGGCCAGAGCAGGAGCGCACGGTCCTGCGGACCGGTGTCCAGGAGCGCAGAGATGCTCCCTCCCCTGGGGCGCCCGTGGTTTGGATTTCCCCCTGGGGACGCCTGGTACACCCCGTTCTCCTCGCTTGCCGCCCCTGAGCCCCCAGCAGCGCATCCTCTCCCGCCGACTGGTTCGTCTTCCACTCCCTGGCTGTGGGAGGGTGTTGTGAGGTAGGCAAAAGGGAAAGTGAACATAGTGGTCTGGAGAAAGAGAGAGGCAGTCAAGGTTAGACGTGTATTTACTCAACCTTTATTATTTAAAAAAATTCATAAAAAAAAAAAAAGGTGAACGAACGTCTTACAAAACCCCCCCCACATAAATAGGACATTCCGTTCAGCTCTGGCTATTGGCAGTTCTAGTACTTGACAACATCAGACACGATTTCTTGGCATTAGAGGGACCCATTTCAAAATCGGTCATCACAAAGAAATACTAGAAATCCCAGTTAGCACTTGCTAGGCAGCACGGAGCACTTGTACACAACTTTCAGACACACACCCGCGCACACACGCAGCTGGGAGCAGATCCCGTAGGAAGAGAGCCTCCTTAAGAAATAGTAAACGCTTCTTTAAAAAAAAAAAAAAAATAAGAGAAAGAAAGTTATTTACAAAACGCACATGGACATACAGTATTGACAGAGCGTGGCTGGCAAATCAACGCGATTTGAATAGAGAAAGACTATGGCACATCTTGCTCGAAAGCTCGCACAGCAGCCTCCTTCGAGTGTCCCCGAGGAAGATAGCTCCTGCCACTGCGCCGCAGAGCTTTCTCTCTCCCCACCTCTCCCCCCCTCACACCTTTCCACCTCTGCACTTCTCCCCAGGTCTTTTTTACACTTGGATGACCACCGTGCTGGGGCTCTGGAGGCGGGTTTTGTACTGGTCTAGCCAGCTCCTCAGCTCCGAGATCTTGTAGCCCTCTGGTCCTCTGCCTCCCTGGTACATCACCTTCTCCTCCTGGATGATGTACAGCCTCTCGAAGTAGGCGCCGTAGGCGGCGCTGGAAGCGTTGTCCATAGTGTCTACGGCCAGGGGGCAATCGGGTGCTCCTTCTCGCATCAGCTGAGCTGCCCGCAGCCGGTCCTGGAGGCACTGGTGCTTGGGGATGTTGTAGGCTGCGTCCGAGCTGACCCAGCCGTCGGACGGGTGTGCTTCTTCGATGTACACCAGCAGGAAGTCAGCAATGTCCACGAAGTGCGAGGCCAGGCGCTGGAAGGACCTCAGGCGGGCCATGAACGGGGGTCAGGTGCAGCTGCCGAAGTTGAGGATGAGGGGTCTCTTGCCGCGGGCGAAGTCCAGGATGCGGAGTCTTTTCTGCCCGTCCAGCTGGATCACCTCGGGGTTGGGGGCCAAGGAGCCCACGTGCGCCGACTTGAAGAAGTCCAGCTTCTGCCCGTGCCACACGGCTTTCAGCGACTCCAGCGTGAACATGCGGTTGGAGTCGGACACGCAGACTGGAGGGTCGTCAGGGGGTGACCCCTCGCTGTCTCCGGCCACCTCCTCCGCCGTGGGCATCGTCAGCATCTTCTTCCTAATGCACAGAAAATCCAGGAGCCAGAGCATCACGGCGGTGAGCAGGAAGCGGGGGAAGAGAAGGATGCAGGCGGCCGCCTGGGTGAGCAGCTGCAAGGTGTGAACGCCAAGGGAGTGGAGCATCGCAGCGGCTTATGCTGCAGGGCGCTGGCTGCTGGGGGGTCTCCACACACCCTGCTTTCTGGGGTCTGTGCAGCACAGCTGAGATCCCGCTTCTCTTTAAGCCCATTTTATAGTCAGGGATTTAAATGAAAAGTGACTCCACCTCCGGCCAGAACCCGCCCCTCTGGAACTTGAGCCTGGGGATTACCTACCCCTCCACTCTAATGACCTAAAAATACACAGACAAAAGGGGAGAGAGCCCCGGCGGGAGCTGCGAGGGACGTGCAACAAAGCAGGGAGCAGCCGCTATCGGGCACAGGCACAGACTCCGAGATAGGGCACCGCGGGGTTCCCGGTGGCAGATAGCGGCAGGCGCTTGCAACAGCCCCGCCAAGGGCAGTTGCAACAGGCGCGGCCCGCGCCCCCGGCTCTCTCCGCACTGGGCGTGAGAGTGCGGGACTGGTGCCGCGCCGGAGCGGCAGTGGGGTCCGGGACCGTCCCGGCAGCAGCCCACAGGTGACAGGGACGGGCCGTCCTCGCCGCGTCCCTCCCCGTGTTTCCCTCCCCGCCCCGCCGACCCAGTGGTCCCTGGGCACGGCCTCCGCCCCCCACAAGCCCCGCCGCCGCCGCGGGGGCACCCGGGGCTCGAACCCGCGGACACACTGCGCCCTCATCCTCCCCCAGCGGCGGCGGGACAGGCTGCGGCCGCTGCCCCTGCGCGCGGACATGCCGTCGCTTCGCGGCGCGCGGCCCGGTCACGGGCCGGGGGGGTGTCAGGTGGGCGCCGGCCGGAGGGCGCTGCCCCGAGGCGGAGGCGGGGCACGCAGCGCGCTCCGGCCGCTAGGGGTAGCTGTTGCCCGAGAAGCCGCGGCGGCGGCGCTGGGCAGCCGCGGGGCTCTGCCGCCGACAGGCCGGGGGTGTGCGCGGCCGCGCCTCCTCGCCCCGGCCCCTGAGCCGGAGGGAGCTTGCCGCTCTCCTCCGGCGGCGGGTTTCCGCTTGGGGTGGGGGCCACCGTCCTCCCCCTCTGGGCCTAGGGAATGAGGGTCACGTCAGGGAGCCGCGGAGCCAGAGGAGGGTGTGCGGGTGAGCCGGGGTGTGAAGGCGGAGCGCGGTCGCGCTGCATCTGCGCCTTCGAGCGCGCTCGACGCCGGCCTGGTCAGGACAGGCCCTGCTTGCCCGAGGAAGGTTATCCCCGGGGCTGCGGGGCGTACCTCGCCCGGCCCGGGGCTTCTGGGCGCTCCGTCGTAACTGCGGAGCTTGGGCCCTCTGTGTGTTTCCGGGAGCGGGGGATGGACGCGACGGGTGGGCGCAGGCACGGTGAAGGCGACAGGTGAGTGCTGTTCCGCCATGTCCCTTCTTCACTGGGGTCCTGCTGCGTCCAGGTGAGCTGTAAGTCAGGGCAGACGCTCCTTTACGGTGAGCCAGGAGGAGGCAGCAATATGTTTTTTTCTGTTGTTATGTGAAGCGTAAACACAAGGTTCTCGTGTCAGTAGATCTAACAAGGTCCTTGGACAGATTGCTGAAGTGTCACCTCATGGATATGGCCAGGTAGGCGTCTGTAACCATCCACACAACAGGGCTTGTGTTAAGTTGGGTGGGTGGGTGCTTGCAGTACTCAGAACTGAACATTGACTGCCTTCAGTCTTCACCCAGCCAGGAGGAATTTATGGTCTGTAAGTTCCTTCTTGCTGGACTATATGAAGACCTGTCCCAGTGGTGTGGAGCTTAAGCCTACTTTGGTGTACACACGCAGCCTTAGACAAAATACGCTAGCTGTGCATGCAGCTTTGCCCACCATTGATGCAGGGTTCCAAGCTTGCACCCTCCCCATAATTTCCCATCATTTTCTTCAGCAAAGGCTAGCTAGCTGGTGTCCAAATGCTGAACACTGCCCTCTGCTATGCAAATCGGATTCACACGTACCCGAGATACTGCTGCAGCTATCACTGACCCAGGTGTCTGCCATGCTGACCTGGGGACACAGGATCCAAGCGTTCAATGTGCATGTGGGTCCTGGACACTCCATTTCTTCCTGTGCCCAACACCAGGTCTCTAGCTGCAGAGTCCCAGCGTGCCTGAGGACCTGCAACTCCTCCTGGGTGCAGCCTGTACTTCTCCAAATGGGACTGTGTGTGTCTCCGTGCCTCCTGTCTAACATCTGCAACATGGAAAAATCAATGCTGAGCCTCCTCGTGGGAGTCCAGGCAGCTTACTTCATTTTTATGTAACTTATTACAAGAACTCTGAATAAAAGGCAAAATTAAAATCTCATTTTATTTTTTCTTTATTGGGTTCCGAATAGGCTGTTGCAGAGCAATCTAATCAGGCGCCTGGTTTGCAGCACCCTGGTGTGTGTTTTTAGCTGGTGTCAACAGCAAGTGAAGTGAATTCAGCGTTTTAGCATCTGAATGGAAATGTATGCTCCAGTCCTCATCATGCCACATTCCTCCACTAGCCTGATTAATAACCTTTTTTGGCATTCCGTGGTACTCAGTCCAGGGAAAATTACTGAGTGGATATTTACTATATTGTCAAACTTATTTTGAACTCTTCATGTGGGCCTCTCACCACCTCTCTGTGCAGTTATGCAATCTTAAAAACCACAAATTAAAGCCTCTAAACAGATGCAATAAATTGTGGTAGCTGTGAAAAAAAACCCAGGAAAAAATATTGATCTCTCAAAGCGACCTCTTCAAACTATGCTGACAGACAAAAGCCTGAGTAAACAGATGGGTTTGCAACCCTGAACATCAACAAACTTTGCTCTACTAGATCAGTGAGAGATATTCCAAAGGAAAAAAAAAATGTCTTTGGTCTTGTGTAGCTTATTTGTAGCTGGATAGGGACTTTAGAAATGACTTTTTCTCCATTCCCTGAAAACAACTTTGCTTTATTTTTATAGCTTGAAGGAGACCTTTGAATTGGGGTTTCCTATTCAGCTGTGGATAGAGCAGAGAACTGAAGCATTTTGCTGTAGTGGCCCCCTGCTATACTTTCCTGCCATAGCAAAATTCAAGTATAACCTGAGGATGCTGTTTCTTAGTGAAACAGTGGCTCTGCATGGCTCTACAAGCCATGCACTGATGCGTCAGTTGAAGTACAGTGCTTGCATATTTAGACAAAACTCTGTGGAAAAAGTGTGGAATTCCTTTTGCAGCCCTTTGATTCTTGGGAGGTTTGAAGTGATGTGTCGCTGCTGTCCTTACTTCTGTGTTCTGCTGGAACTTTTTCAAGATCCTGTGTTTTCATGCCAGTAACCCCTGTCTCTGCATCACAAGGACTGTACCACCCAGTTGGATCTTGGATTATTTTTAGGTATGTGAAGGTAGTCAGTCTTTCTAGGAATCCATATCACTGCTGCTAATAGTGTGGGAACTTTTGTCTTCCTGCACTCTGAGGATTTCATAGAATATATCCTAAAACATGGGATTAACAGTGGCACATCTGGTTATGGGTGTTTTTTACTCTTTTGCATGTGGTCTGTGGTTCAGCAGTCACTAATTTAAATATGTATAAGTTTGTATGTGGGTGTCCGCACAAGTGCACATACAAGGCTCACATTTCCTTTTTTTGAGAAATTTATAGTTGTAGTTTTTCTCCATTTGATAAATGGAATTTATAACTCTTTTAAGTTCTTTTCAAAAACAGGAGCTACAAAATAAATTCAAGCAACTTATAAAAATAAAACCTCAAAAAGCTGAAATGAAAAACATCAGGTCTGCTTTGATGTAGAGAATGTGTTGAAATGGTGTATTTACATGTTTATTTTCTATTTTATAATTTCCTGTGCAAAGGCACGCAATATTTTCTGAGAGGAAAGTAAATGTATTTTGGAAGAGTTCCACGTCTCATGTCATCTAAGCTACATGTCGTTAATGTGTTTGTTAGAACAAAATAGTAAAGGAAATGAAAAAGACTTTTGCTGACATTTGGATCCACCCCTGGAATAAGAGCTGGATAATTTCTTTTCATGTAAGTGGCTGCCCAGTGGCTGCAGAGAGCTGCAGTAGCACAGTGGTGAATAACTCACCTGTCTGATATCCACAAGAAGTAGGTAAATGCTGTATTGCTGAAATTGGAGGTGGTGAAACTCCATTTGCATTTGTTTGCTCTTAGTGACACCTCTGGAAAAAAGTTGCTGTAAGCTGGAGTGTGAGCATGGCTCTGGCTGTCTCCGGTCCTACATCCCTCTTAATCTTTCACCATGTTTTTCTTTTCCTACCTCGTGTTTGTTTTTCTTTCTTTTATTTATTTGTCTTTAAAAAACCTCAGAAAAAACCATGAGAAGTCAAGCACCCAGCCAGTGCTTTGGGTAGCTTTGAGAACTGAAAGGAAAAATGTGCCGTGCCACAGACTGGTCTATAAAATTGCTAGCAGAGCCATGGACTTTGACTCTTCTACCCTAGCCTGCCATTCTCATCCTTGAATACATGACAAGTATGTCATGTATGGTGAAGAGCTTCCTTGCAATTCCCCTCCCCCCCTACTTGTTGCCGACTCTGGGATGAATTCAGAAGGAACCATTTAATTTGGAGTGAAGGCTGATTCCACAGCTACATCTCTGTTAGTGCTGCACTCAGGTCTTTCCCTGAGTGTGGAAATGTGGCAACCAACATTTTCTTGAGTCTGTGAGCCACCCACTAGAGCTTTGCAGCATGAGCAAATGTGCTGTTTCCCGGATGTGTTAATGGGCTTTTGCATCTGCATCTACACTGCTGCTTGCTGGTACCTCTTTTGTGCTAGCTAGCTGTGGTAGAAATGAGATAATCAACAGGCTCCAGGTTAAAGAATTCTGGTTTTAAACCCAGGTGATTTTGGTGACTGGGTTTACTTTAGGACCCCTAAAATAGTGTATAATAGCACAACTTAAAGTGTAACTTGATGGATGCCAAAAGGCACATTCTTTCTACCCTTCTTCCACCTTTCTGCCTTACTTCTGCTTGCACTGTGTCATGTGTGATCTTCCATTGACTTGCAGTGATCTGATTCAGGGACTAAGGGGGCAGAAAAACTTGGCTTTAGAAAAATTAGTTATTTTTTTCCTGACAGTTTTGTTCCCTAAACTGAATCATGACAAAGGGAATGATCATGTTTGTTGCAGAGAAGGCACAAGAGAGATACCGACAGCATGCGGCCAAAAGCAGGGGTAACAGAACTGCCTCATCAGACTGCCCTAGCAATTACTGTCAAACTGCCCCAGGGTGGAACTGCATTTGAGAACATGTTAAGAGCAGAAATTTCCTGAATAAGCTTCACCGCATGGGAAGTGTAGGTAGTCTTACCCTTTTGAGTAGTAGAAGAGTACAGGAGATGTACAGGAGATGACAGTGGCTGTCACAAGGTCCTGCTGGGCAATGTTGCTGAAAGGGGTGCACAGCCGGCTTCTGGGGTAAGCCAGCAATGTCAGCTTCAGCAGCATCTGCTGACATACTTCCTCCAGCAGTAGGAAATGAGATTATCCAGAACCCTCCATGCCAAGCACATCTTTGCTACCCACCAAGCAAACTGCTCAAAAGCTGCTGTGGCTCAAGAGCTCAGGCTGGACCTCCTGGTAGTACGGTATAATTATAGTCTGAATGGTTTGCTCTGCAGCAAGGACAGCCGTCTTGTCCAGAAGTGGAACCCCATAGAGTTATAGTTCAGCGCCAACTTTATACACATTGAATACAGATGAAGTCCTTGGCAGAAAGAGAAAATACTTTTTCCATTGTCTTTGGTCATACTGGTTTCAGGTGTGATACAAAGAAGGATGAGGAGATGCAATTTGCTTGAAACTAAATCTCTGAGAAGATTGTAGCAGAATTCACCACATGCAGTGTTTTATAACAGTATATTTCAGCATATGACATCAAATTTCAATACATTAACACTGTTCAGAAAGATGACAACAGCCTGATAACTAAGGTTAGATTTTCATCTTTTAAATGGCAGCAGGACAAGGGTATTTTCTCAGAATGTTAAAGGTACGCTTTTTAGTTGACAGACTGGGTCCAGGCTTTGTTGAGGTAAGTGAAACACCACTCCTTTGAGCTTCCTTGCCATGGGGAAATCTCACTGCTGCCTGGCAGTCTTTGTCTCAGGCTGATTCTCAGAGCCTTGAGGTTTCTGTTGTGAAAGTCATGAGCGATCAGTGGCAAAACTCCTGATGCCTTCCTTGTGATCAGGATTGGCTGAAGCCTTGTAGCATGATAACAGACAAAAGGAAGGCTGAAGGCGGAGGGTGCAATTTCCATCATCTCACTTTCCTTAGAAGTGCAGTAAAATATGAAGGTTTAAAAAAACAATATAATTTAATAATTCTCAGGTTTTCAGGCAATTGCACGTGCCCTGCCTGAACCAGTATACACATTTGAATTTTCAGTCTGTAACAGACTCAGAGGGGAAGGCATGAAAAAAAGGCATTTAGAAAACATTTATTCAAGAAAATCTTTAGGGATCATGTCTAGGATAATCTTTTTCAGGGTGACCCTCATTTTCCACAATATAATGGTTTTACCCAGCAGTAGTTTAATGGTTTGGAATAAGCTGTAGAGTAAAGGAACAAATACTTAAGCAAGAATGGAGGAGTTTACCCAGAAAGGCAGGAGTATCAGCCCGCTTTTGAATATAGAGTGGGGATGATTCATCTACTGACCTTTTATCCCCAACATCACTAAAATGTATATTACATACATAATGTGGTCTGGTTTTGTGTAAATGATCGCTTTAAGCATGACAGACCCGTTTGAAGCAAGCAGCATACCAATCAGGAGGCTAGAAGGCACCATTGCTGTGCACTTAGTCTCTCTCAAATAACTTGCTTGAAGCCTTTTCTTTGAACATAAATGTTTGTGAAGTTTTCCAGTCATTTTTTTTTTCCTGGCATTTGCCCCACTATTCATTATTTTTAGCCATGTAAAATGGCAGCATGCTATTGCTGAATTTTATTTCTTTCAGCCCATGATGATTTATAAGTCTTGATTTCCAGGATACTTCCTTGAAGTTACCTTCTCTTTGTGACCTCAGGATTTCTCTTCCCAGACCTTTGGTATTTATTTTCACTATTTCTGTGGTTGGGGTTTGGCAGTGTTATTTTGGAATAATGACAAACATACATGGGAACTGAAAGGAATACACATCTTAATCTCCTAATTTAATGCATGGCTTGTTTATCAGTAATAGAAAGAAGCTTCTGAACAGTTTGACACATCCTAATCATAGGACTCTGCAGCCAGATAGAATGATTTTGATGTATCTGAGCTGCGTGTAATTCTTCATTTGTTTCAAAATAGTTGCAATTTGATTATTTTATACTGTAGCATGGTATTTCTTTCTCAGACTTTGCCCAGAAAGAATTGGATGTGGAAGTCAGTTAGTTTGGACAAGTATGCATTGTTTATATGGAATATTTTAATTGTCATAAAATTGTGTAAACCTGCTATCTTCTCTGCTCTTGGATGAAGAAAAGAGCTTTGGCATAACAAGGGCCTGAATTTCTGTTATGTTTTTCCTTTCATGCAGGAAACTGCAAATAATGTAATACTCAGATGAAATTACTCAGCATTTTACTCAATATTTGAATTTTCCTCATAAGCAGTATATTTTGCTTTCATCACATATCCAGTAATTTTTTAACTACATCCTTTTCTACCCCTTTTCACTTTCTCTGTGTATTCTTATTTACCTTCATTGTTTGTTTACTTAGGCTTAATTCCTTCCCTACACAGCATGCTGTGTATAAAATGTTCCTCTGAAAATGATTAATTTTGCACTTTGTTTACAGAATAGTCTTGCAGTGTTATATCTGATACTCATTAGCAGGAAAACAGAAATAAAAGGGGAAACATTATTTCTCACCACAAATCATTTGAATTCACTGGGATAAGGATCTGACCCAAAATGTTTAGGTTAGCTCAACAGCTCAAGTTGATTCGAAGGGTCTCAATGTTTATTCCTAACAGCGCGTCCTCCTATGACTTTTTATTTTTAGCTGCTCAACAGTTCTTACTTTCTGTGAATTTTAAAGTTATTCTTAGACTAAGCAATACAGTCTCTTCACAGGGAAAAACTGTGACAAGCATAGAGCTATGTAATGCAGCTCATCATTTCATACGGCCCATCATTTCCACCTGAAGATCTGTCAGGAAAAAAAAGAAAACAACCTAGGATTAAATGGTTGCATTATGCCTTGATATTAAATTTTGAGTTCCAATTCACTGTCTGCTGTGTGTGAATTATTGTGGCTACCAGGAGCAGTCCCCCATCCTCTGTGAAACTTAATTTAAGGGCCACAAATTACCTCTGAATATTAACATATGTGCAAACCTGCTTCCCGGAATCCAGCCATACTTTTATTTCTGACATTTTATTAAAACTGATTTTGTAAGAGTATTAATCCCTTGGTGCTGGTTCTCACCTGGAACCACATTTGAATTTCTTAAAGCAAGAAAATAGTGTTTTTTAAAAAAAGGTACTGATAACCCCTTTTTAGAAATGGAAATCATATACAAAGTGGGGGATATATATGCAAATAAAATGGATCGAAGTGATGTAAGCACACTAGTACAAAGAGGAGAGAGTTCTGAAATGCATATTTATTGCCAACAAACCCTGGATTTACTAGGTACTGCAAGAACATTTTTTTTTTAAGAACAATTATGTTGTATTTGGACAAACTGACATTTTCTCAACTAATTTTAATTGGCATTATGCTCCCACTGAGCCAAAAAAAAGGAAGACAGCAGCAAAATATAAATTACAGTAGGAGTAAAGTATCTCAGATGATGAAAGCATAGACGAAAGACTGAAGCCTTTTTTACAAATACCTTCTTCAAAGTGGGGTGGTCCTCAGGCAGCGGTGGCCTGTGTCTGTTCCTTGGCCTCTTTTACAGATGTTGACATTGTGCTGCCAGTAAAGCAGCTGTCACTTTTTACCAGTGTAATGCCTGCCAGCAGCCAGCTCAGAAGTGCTGCTTTTAATTAAATTTTTGATTTCAATTGGATTTTGGTTTGCAGCTCACAGCTAATGAAGATTTTCAGGGTGGGGTCTTATAGGGTATTAGGAGTATTTCAGACACCTTTGTGTTAGAGAGATCTGTTCCAAAACATCAAACATCACCTTAAAATTAGTTACATTTTTGCCCTCATTACTTGTAAGAGCTCTTCTAGGATCTTGCTGCCATAATGGCTAGAATTATTCATATTTCTAGCTTAAATGTGTCTACGGTGGATTTACATCATTTGTGCATGTGCCAACATTGTCTCTTTGCTGAAGCAGTTTTCCTGCCTCCCCTTTCCCCGTGTGTTAAAGAATCATAGAATCTCTTAAAGGAAAAGACCTTTAAAATCATCAAGGGCAGTCCTATATCCCCTTGGGCACTGCTCCACTGTGGCTAATAAGCCAAACTCTAGTGGGGTGTATCAACACTGATGGGGACAGGCAGATTCAGATTCCCTCTGCTAATGAACTGAGTGAGCTGGGGTCTAAACTGGCCCTCTCCTGGTGCCTGTAGGGCTATGGCTGTGTAATGCTAAGCCTGAGCTGGTGAATTCTGTGGGAGATTTCATTAGCACTGTGCTAATTCAGTCTGTAAGGATTCTGGGCTAGTACGAGGCCATCTGAGGCTCATATTGGTCTGCACCTGTTTATTCAGATGTGCTCACAGTCGCTTCTCATGAGATGGATTTTCCATTTCTCTGATCCTCCTAGAAGTCATCTTCTGCACCTGTTTCATGTCAAGTCTGTTTTCCTGCAATGTATAGGAAGAGATTAATTGGAGAACAAGAGATGGCTGTACCCTCTCCTTCTTTTCCTTGCATTAGCACTGCTTGACACGGCATATGGTCACTGGTTCAGTACAATCATTCTCATCAGTCTGGTTGATGTCTGGAAGTCCTGAACAAACACAGATGCAGCTTGACAGCTGAACACCTGGGCAATGAGTATGGCATGTTAGGGACATGCTGGGTGTACCCTGTGTGTGCTATGTTATTTGATTGATGCTGTGCAATACAGCTTGGACCTACCTGAAACCCAAAGGACAAAATAAAACTTTATATACAGGAGTTCTGGAGCCCCCCTGTTCTATCAGCCAATGCACTGCATAGTCAACCCATCTTGGTGAGGCTAGTGCATCCAGAGAGCATTGGATGGATTGTGCACTTACTGGCCATCTGTGCCGCTCATTTTTCCCACAGGCTGGATTTCCTGCTCATGCAGTGCATGGCATGGGATTTCCCAGACATAAACATGGGAGCCCAGGCACATGCTCAGGGGCTGTGTGACAGGGCTGTGGCTGTGGCGGTCCCCCATATGGAGCACAGCTGTTTCTGTCCTTGAAAGGGGTGACCTAAATTTTACACAGTACTCCAGTGACGTATAACTGGCACATCTATTGCTGCTGGAAGTACCTGTGTGGTTTTAAATTGTACTTCACCATGGCTGCCTCTCTTTAGGGGCTTATGCTAACCCTGGATTTGACTGAAGCAGCTAGAATTTTCTCCTCCATGTGCAGCTGGCAAGTGCCCAGTTTATAGTGATATTTTTTCACTGCCAGCTTTATGAAACTGAGCTAGGAAATTCTGGATCCCATCCTGTTTGTACTGCTTCGGTCCTTGAAGTTATGCAGTTCTAGAGAAATAGCCCAGTTCTGTTCTGAGTACTCACAGATTTCATAAGCTCATTCCCTGTTTTTGCACCCCAGTTTTCTGTCATCTCTGCTGACAATATTCCTGTAATGATGTTTGATCGTGATAATCAGCAGACGGCAGATAACCTTAGCTGATGTAAACTGTCACAGCTTTTGCTATCAAAATAGTACTGGTAGTGTTTCCAGCTAAGGTTCTGCCAGAATGTAATTAGAAATGTACCTTTAAAATGTGATACTTCTTTAACTACTGTAAACATCTTTTAAAAGAATTCAAAAGGCTTTGCTTAAAAATATGACTATGCTTATGAAATAGCTATTCCTAGACCAAATTAACACTAAGAGTGTATCATAATAGTAAAGGTATTGCAATATTAAAGGTTTAGATTTCTATTATTAGGAATATTCTCCCTTATTTAACCCTGCTGTAACTGTGTTTCCTGCATACAGATGACCCCTAGCTATTGCCATAAAGCATGCTGCTCTTTCTCGAGTGAGATGCCAGAGAGGTATTGCAACAAGTACTTGCTTTTTAGTATGACATAGCCCATTTCAACAGTGGCCTTTGAGCTGACTTTTAAAGCAGTTTTGTTCTGATACCCAAAGAATCGGGCATTTTGTTGCTATAATCTTCTCTATGCCACAGGGGCTGTCTTATTCCCATCCTCTCCAGTTTTATTGCTGTGAAGAATACCTAAGAAGTATAAACCAAATGTGTGTCTGAAAACAGTCTAGGTAACAACTCCAAAAGATACAAACTGGGCCACATCTCGCATATGTTCAGCACTGGTGATTTAAGTGTTGACATTGTCATGGTGACAATTAAGAAGCAAGAAGGGGAGGATCCTAGATCTGTGTGGTTTAATGGGAATATTTTGGTGATGATAATCAGCTCTTATCAAGAGCCACCCAGACTTAGGCCTAGCAAGGCCCATGGTATGACCCCATTTTAGAGGGGAACCAAGCTGGAAGTGCATACTGAGCAGCCCTGGTTTTGGTGAGCAGTATCTCATCTGGGGAATTGGGACAGATGTCACTTAACTAGTGGGTGCCAACATCACTTTGGACATTAGGTCTTTGATAGGAGATAATAAAATTTGAGATGTGGCAATAAGAGGTAGTGGTGAGGCCACGGGCATTTAATGAATCACTTTTGAAAGTGGAACTTTTTCCCATTTCTAAGCTATAATCTGTCAGAGAAGGACTTTATAATTATCCTCCATTCTGTGTGTAAAAGTTTCTGCTTTATTTGGTGTTTGATTAATTATGTTTTTTCTATTAGGAAAGCAAGCCATAATCTGCTAAACACCTGCGTGGGAGTACCCCAAAATGACCTGATATGATTAATACTGTTACAGACTTCAGTTGAATGGGTGCTTTTTCTCCCAGCTGTAGGAACTGCAGAAACTAAAATATTATTTCTGTGAAGTTTTTTAATCCACTTTTTCTCATATAGAGAGCCTTCTAGTACAGAATTAAAGTTGCTTAAGTATATTTCCTTGCAATGAAAAATCTAAAAATAATAAGAGATGATAAATAAGGTGACATTTATATTCAGTGCAGTTCTCATTGCTATCAAATTCCATAACCACAACACTCTGGTACAGACGTTCAATTTAACAATACATCACCTTTGATTCACAGCTCTGAATAGCTGAAAAATCCTCTTGTAATGCTTTCCCTTGGCCTCCAATAACTTGCTATTTGCTTGAATTGCAGACGGTAAGCACTTGAAGTAGTGTACATCTGTACTTGTCAGTAATGTTTGCGCAATGTTTAATTTAGCACTGTACATTGTATTGCAGCTTTAACTTTCTGGTAAAGGTGATATGAGGAAATTGTTTTGCTAAGTAGGGACTGCAAAATTCATTACTTACTGTGTGTTATTTTAATGTACCATTTTTTAATTCTAGATGGATTTTCGCCATTGAGGGCTGAACAATATAATGTTGAAGTTCAGCCTGGGCATTTGTGCCCTGAAGTACATGAGAATGACAGTTGCTAAAGAGGTTACTAGCAGCTTTCTGCCAGTTCAGGTGTGTAGTGTGATGAGGGTGAAGTTACTCCCTTCTATATAAGACAGAGAAGTTAGAATGCAGCATTTCTCTCCCTGTGTGTTTATTTGAAGCATGGGGTGCAAATTTTTACTTCTTTTTCTGCTCTAATTGAGTTGTGTGAGACTGCCCTAAAATTTGCAGTATTCGTAACTGGATAGTGCTATAAATGTGTGTCCAGATGCCCAAAATGCAACTCTTCTCTTTAAAATAACTTGTCAGTTTATTTTATTAATTTTTTGTTTTTAGTGGAAAAATGAAGTGCATTACATTTGTTCATCTGGTCTATTTGATCTCATCCAACCTGGTGTCATACGTAACTTAAACATCAAAATGTCATGGGAAACTGTGAGTAATCTGAGGCACTCAAGGTCTGACTCTGGCAACTTTTCAAGGCCATACTGAGAGATAAAACACTTTTAGAAGACTGTTGGAAGTCCTGGTCCAAGCTGGCATGCCTCAGTTGTGGTGGTGTTACGAATGGTGCAATCAGAAACTTCAGAAACTAATGTAAAGCAAGTGCTTCTCCTTTTGTCTGTGTTGCTGCATTTAATTAAAGCGTTATCATCTGTAACTTCAGCAGCACGTCAGTCTCCACCTTTCGGTGCTATACTTCTTCCTAATATATTTCTCCAAAGTGGCATTCTTCCAAATAAGCATGGGTAGCTGTACATCTACTTATGGACCACGGGAGACCAGTCTTCACCTAGATGTAACTGTAGATCTACTTGAGGACAATTCCATTAATAGCCACAGATCCATAGTTGCACAGTGCAACTCAGCTTGTCCAAAAGCATGATGTGCTTGTCCAAAAGGAGTTCACTGGGGCTATCAATGAAATTCACTCAACAAGTTCATAACAAATTTTGACTATTACTAATACAGTACAAGTGAATGTATTAACAGTGCAGTTGTTGTTTGAAAACAGCAGTATTGTTTATGAGAGAACAGCTTCTATTTTCCTTGCACAATTTTCACACATTGCTATTCATTTAAAGTGAAAGAGAAATGAATAGACACTCAGGGTTTGTAATCTGGATATTTTACTATGTCTGTTATACGTATAGTCATTTATTTTACATTCTTCACTGTGTGTTTCTTCTCTCACTCTGTCTCTATTAATATCCTTCAGAACTGATTATTTTATGGGTTTTTTTACTTTAACTTCAAAAAATAAATGAGATTTTCTCAACATGCTGAAATCTTGGGTGGCATACAGTGTTGTCATTAGTCATATAATTTTAAATTAACACGATTGTCAAATGCTGCTTTCAAACTTCTATTGAAAAATCATAATATATAAGTGCAGAAGGGCTTTTTTTGCTGATCTGGATTTACATTTGTATAATATACAGCCAATAACTTGAGAGATCTTGTTATAGATTGATTACTCTTTTTCAGTATATCCCTTGTTTTTGTATCAAGTCATTCACTTGAAGGGCTTAATTAAATGAATCAGAGTATAAGCACATATTTGCTGCAACAATCGCAGTTCCCCAGAGATAATTTTCTTTGGTTTGTCTTTCTGGGATTTTCAGGAAAGTTCCCAGAAAGAGTTTCACAGAATAGAGGGATTTCTTCTTTCAAAACCCTTTATTTGGTGTTACACAAATTTGAATCCAGAAGAGTTTAATTTTTGAGAAATAACCATGAATACTACATGCATGTGTGCCTCTATAACAAAATCTTCAGAATAAATTGAATTTAAGTTGAATCTCATTTGATTTCTGTGGTTGGCTTTGGAAACATTTGGTAGTTATTTTCCATTGAAGTTCACAGCCGCTTGGGGCAGCAATATCCTTAAATGTTTCTTTTGTTATTTCCTCTCTGTAATCTTACTTTTAAAAGTATTTTTTTCCCGTGTTTGCTCTGTTGTGTATACTTGTCTTTTACATGGCAGTAAGTGATTCTGCATTTGCTATTGGTGGTCTTCATCTTAGCATGCATGTATCTGTGTTGAAGGGGTACAATTTATAGCATCATAGAATCATAGAATAGTTAGGGTTGGAAAGGACCTTAAGATCATCTAGTTCCAACCCCCCTGCCATGGGCAGG